>VDFB02277362.1:0-206588 GCA_007258455.2 Sequoia sempervirens
AGTCGTATATTGTAAAGCATAACTTGTAGAACATCAGCTCCTACCCATTATCCCCACATACCCAACAAACTAAGACTAAGAAATCCAAAACAACTTGCAATCTCGGCCCCAAATGATCCGTTAACAGATCAACAGTTAGTAGCGTTGCATGATCGACCTTTTGTATGCGATCGGAGGACCATACCAAATTCTCTCTTCGAATCCTTCTTTGCTTTCTTCCGCTGAATGATTTTCCAGCCCTCCTCCAACCTTGCCGCTTTTTCCTACCAATCCAAAGCTTTGTCTCGAGAGTATATCAAATCATCCCTTCCTTTAAAACATACACGTTGCCCTTGGTCTTTCTCCTATCGTAGCCCCTCCTCTTTCTCTTGAGGTCTAACCAGCCCACCTTTCTCCCTACATTTAGGATTTTCTGTTCCATTCTTGGAAATGGTATCCTTATCCCTATCATTCAAAACAGCTCTATTCAAATTACCTTTCTTCCTCCCTTCTACAGACACTGATATATCATTCGTACACCCTTCCTAAATCACATCATCTTTACTTTTTTGTTGGTTCTCTTTACCTACTTGAATCTCCTAAGACGACTTTGCTTGAGATTGAACATCACCGCTACGACCATCCTCATCAATGTTTTTTACAAAAACCATTTGATCTTCCCCTTGTTTCTCCACTGTATAATGCTGAGCATTCACCTCTTTCCACCATGAAGCAGATTTTTTCTTCCTCTTGCTTCTAACACATTCTGCCACCACATGTCCAGTTTGGTAGCAAACTCTGCATCTAAAGGGCACACCTTCATAATCCAAAGGTTGGACCCAGCAGCCCTTTGAGGTTTTTAGCCGAATCACTTTAGGGGGGCACCTTAGATACATCCATTTCAACCAAGATTCGGGCATATGTTGAATGTAAAATATTTGAAGACCCCTCATCCACCATTAAGAAGCTTCCTAGGTTATTTCCCACAGCGTCCAAGCAGGACTCAAACCAAAACTGGAGAGGTAAGTTAGGCAACCTCACCCAAATAGGAGCCCTTTCAAAAACTTCACTAGAAAGATTAAAAGCTAGGTGCCATGGCTTGAGCATCAAAGTGTACATATCATCCCATTCCCAGTGATAATCACACAATATTTTATTTTTATCTCGTTCTTTTTCAAAGACAACAATAAAGAAACCTCTTGACATCAAGAGTAAATTTGAATATACCCATCTATATTTGGCTTCCAATACGTATAAATAATAAATCCAATGATGAAGCTCAGCCAGGCTTGGCCAGAAACCCCTAAACTTTCCAATAAGCCCCAGCCCAGAGAAAACTCTTTCATTAAAAACCACCTCTTTTTCCAGCTCCTCATTCAGTTCAACTGTGACTGATTTGTTTAAGGGATGATTCACTAAAATCCTCAAACCCCCTTCTGGAAAGGACTCCACAGATTGTTGACCAACAAAATCCTACACATCTTCACCAGTCACACTCGCCAACATCTTCAAATCCTTCTCAGAAACATTTCTCCCAACAACATCAATACTCGGGTGAATTCCATTCTGAAGGCTTTGAGTGACTTGACCGCCATCGATTTGAAAAGAACCACCACCATTTTGAACAGAGGACAGCTCAACATGAAGGTTCTGAGTAACCCGTCCATCCTTTTTAGCAGAACGGTTCCCCTCAAGACCACAACCCCCCAGCTTGCTCTTTTGAGCTGCGTGCAATGGAGTTGAGCCAAATAGAACCCTCACAGTGCCTTCTTCCTAGCTTGGACCGTTGGTGCCCTTTTGCAGTTGACCGTTGGTGCCCTTTTGTAGTCCCATGCTCTCGAGATCTCCCAAATTTTCTTAATATCATGATAATTTTAATATACAAATTTCTCACATGTAATAAAAATCTTAAAATGTAAAAATACATACATTTATATAAAATTTAAATTTGTATTTCTAATTATTATATAAATTTGTGGTAGAGATCACAGGCATTGACATAATACATGTTAAGCAATAAATAATGTCTTGTTCTTTTACTCTTTCATTTTGAATCTTTTTTTTTAATTGTTGTAATACAATGTCGTAATATTTTATTTGGCTTGCTTTGCACATATGTTGACCTATCTTTGGACCCATGACTTTAAGCATCATAATCTTCACAATAGTCACCCTCCTAGAGTAGATCACAAGTTTGAATGTATACCTTGGACTAGATTTCACTGTATCCCATCGTTTCAAATTTCAAATTCTCTAATGCTCCAAGGTTGACACTTTTATATATTGGTCATTGTTTGTTGATTTTTGTGTCAAAACATTTCAAAGTGAGTATTTAAGATGTCATATTTAAGGATAGTCCTAGATCATTAATTATTAGGAGATAATATTATTGAATCATTTGAGATTCTTATTGCATATCAAACATTTTAGAGCTCTTGTCTAATTAGTGCAGAATTGCTTGGCCAGCTTTTACTTATTATACATTGATAAAAGGGGTTGACCTTGTAAGTGCCCAAAAACATAAGGGCCAACATGGTGAGTCAAATGATGACACAAATTCTCAAAAGATAACATGACATTTAAAAATAAAAAAAGTGACAACTGATTTGTGTTTCCAAGTCAAAAATTTGCTTCCCAAAACTCTCAATACTTGGCTTTAGATGTCTTTAGTATTTCTCCTCACTCTTTAAGTGTTTTCCTATAATTTTGTGTCTTAAAACTTGTGTTTTTCCCACCTTGGTGAATTTAAAATAGCTTTTCCACCTTTAATTGAAATTTTTGTTGTTTATTTGTGTGCGTAATTCTTACAAACTTAAGTTTTTTTAATCAATCCCATTTCATTCAATGTACGGGAAGTCTTAATAACACCATTTCTAGGCGAAAGCGGTAATATGGAGGTGTTGGGTATTTCTACCCTTTTTCTCCCTAATTATATGTTCTTTTCTTTTTATTAAAGCCACAGTGGCTAGAATATTGTTTCTAATGTCTTATGTTCTACTCTATTGTTTCTAATATCTTTTGTTCTGCTCTCCTATAGGTCAAGATTCATCATCGGGAGTCCCAGATGGCGGTGGCTAAGGAGAGGGAAAAATGGTGTTCTTATATTTTTCTATCGGCGTAACCCTTGCACCCCTTCTAGTGCAAGTGCTAGTAATATATAGACTAATCTGTTTCCTTTTGTTCATATCCACACAAACAAAAAAGCAAAAAGATGGGCCTAATTTAAAAAACCATAGTGGGTTCAATTCTAAAATTGAGTGGAAAAAAGTTGAATTCTCTACAGACATTGGTCCATCTTTTAATGGAAATTTTGGGACTGGCCTATTTTCTTTTCTTTCTATCCACACAAACAAACACCAAATTAGAAAGCCCAGTTCTTTTGTAAGTTCTCCTTTTTCTACAAATACCTCTTCCATCACACAACTCTCTCAAATGCATAGCAGCTCTTGGAGCTTCTGATAAGGCAAAAGGATAGTTTTCTTTGCATTAGAGAAGAAAAGCAAAATGGTTGTCAAGCTGCTTGGACCTGCCGATGCCGCCTGTAGCAGAAGGGTGCTCGCATGCCTGATAGAGAAAGATATTGAGTTCGAAATTGTGCATGTTGATATTTTTAAAGGGGAGCAGAAAAAACCAGAGTTCCTGGCCTTACAAGTAGGAGACCGTCCTTATAAAAATTCTCGGTTGTTGGTTTTCAAATAGCCCATTTATCCGGTTATGTTTTTAGTATATTTATATGATGTATGATGTATGATGCAGCCATTTGGAAAAGTTCCAGTAGTCCAGGATGGAAGTCTCACGCTGTTTGGTAATTATGTTAATTGTATATATGTTTCTGGGTATTCTAGATTATTCCTGACTTCACGCTGTTTGGTAATTATGTTAATTGTATATATGTTTCTGGGTATTCTAGATTATTCCTTTGAATTTGATATATTGATTTTATATATATATATATATAGACCTGATTTGCCTAGCGTAGATTATCCTCTTCGATGTGATGTGTTTAATGTTTGTGTTCAAAACTTATGTGGGTAGCGTACATTATTACTTTCTTGTGATACATTTATTGAATGTGCTAAAAATTTGCTGGTTAGTGCGCCTAACATTGACATAATCACTGTATACATATAGATCTGATTTGGGTAGTGTAGATCTGACTTTTTATTTGGTATGTGCAGAGTCAAGGGCTATCATAAGGTACTATGCAGAGAAATATGCAGGACAGGGGACTTGTTTGCTGGGCAAGACTCTGGAGGAGAGAGCATTGATTGAACAATGGCTTGAAGTTGAAGGACAGAACTTTAGTCCTCATGCTTATGCATTAGTTTATCAGCTGCTCTTTGCCCCAAAGATTAATGTGCCTCAGGACATGGCATTGATCGAGAGCAGTGCCCAAAAGTTGGGGGAAGTTTTAGATGTATATGAAGAGAGGCTGTCAAAGAGCAAGTACTTGGCAGGAGACTTTTACAGTCTTGCTGACCTGTCGCATCTTCCATTTACTGAGTATATAGTGAATGCTACTGATAAGGGATATCTGATTAGGAATAGGAAACATGTGAATGCATGGTGGGAGGATATTTCCAGCAGACCTGCATGGAAGAAGGTTTTGGCTATGTGAAACCATGGATCATGTGGCTGAGATTTCAAAATTTTACTGTGTTTTGCAAAATAATAAAACCCTCATGTACTTTGTAGATGGTGGAATGTTACCTCTCGTGTTTCAAAGATTAACATCTTTTCCAGGTTTGAATTAGTAGAATATTTTCACACAGACCTATGATATGTTCGTTGTAAATCATTACTATATTTAATCTATATGCATTTTAATTATTCTCCTTAAAAATGAAATTAATTAGATGACAAACAAAAGGATTTACCCTTACCATTTTGGCAGGGTATGCTTAATTCCTCTTTAACAGTTGTTTCCCTTTCCTCTGATGTCTCGTGGTCTTATTCATCTTTAAATATTTGACATTCTCATGCAACTGCTAATTTATATTCTATATTTTTCTACTTTTGTTTCTAGCAAGAGAATTTTGATTTCTATTTGGACAATATATCTTTCTTTGAGTCCTCAAACAGAAGGTATAGAAGGGTTTGAACACATTTATGTAACCAATTCCCTTAATAATCAGGCTCGCCATCGCACTAAAGAAAGCCTAAAGAAATTTGGAGACACATGAATGAATATCATGATTGTATTACTGATTATCAAGATTTTTAATAAGCTTAAACAACTGAATGCTTTCTAATTTGCTAGCAAGAAAACTACTGAACTTTTTGCCACTTTGCAAGTGCAATGGTTGACAAGAATATCGTAGAAGCCACGAGAGAATTCCTTATTGATGCAGTAGGGTGCTAATTTAACCAGTAATTAGATACTCTGGCCAACTAACTAGTAATCAGTCAACAGTTAATTGGGGTACAAGTTGTTAGATTAAAAGTATCTAATGGTATTGTTTAAATTTTTTTTTAAAAAAAGTGTACGGGATGGTGTACATGCACTAAGAGCTCTATGAGCAATTTCAATGAATGTCATTAAAACAATAGATTATTTTAATTTTATTTTTGAATATTGAATTCGAGTATAGGAGAGAGGATTTAGTAGCTGAGTATCATAATTTTATGTCTTTCAAAATTATACATGGCAATTTTGAATCACTCTTAGTATTTTATAGGATTTTACTTGGCAAAGCCCTTCCTTATAATTAAAACTTAAGGTTTACATTATCAAATATGATGCCACATCACCATACTTTTTATCAAAGTGTCCAAAAAGACCCCCAAAAAAGGGTAGATTAATAGTTGTGCATTAAGTCATGTTTTGTTGGTGCACCAATATGACATCACATGTTCTATTTATTTTCAAATCTGAAAAAATAAATTTCATTTCATATTGGATACTCATGAACAACACTAACAATATCAAAGTCACAATTACGACTGTAATATTATTAAAAGTATTGAGAATTAAATCAACAATTACTTTCACAATTATCAAGATGTGCAACTATTAGATCCTCTCCCTTATTATTAATTACATAGATTCCAATTTGTAACCACAAAAATTTAAAGAGAGGTGAGGAATTTGTAAACATATTTGTCATAAAACAAATCGACTGTCATTGTTAGTGGTTTGAAGGGATCTCTATTTCGCACAAAATTCTATGAACTCATATGTTTTTCATTACATTATTTCACTTTATTGAGAAAATTGTAACTTGTCATGTACTTTTTTCTTACACACAATATTGTTTATGAGCCCATGTTAAAAACATACATTATAGAGGATTTGAAATCGTCACTAGAGATTTTCCAATCAGCATTTCAATATAAGTCAAGCAAAGTTACCATTCTTCTTGGACTCTAGATCAAAGTTGATAGTATCAAGCATATTTCTCAACATCTCTTTGCAACCTTCTATCTATTTAGATCTATCATGAAATTAGAGTAGTAGTTTTTAGACCTTTTTAAATGTTTTCAACCTTGTGTTGGAAGAAAACTCAAACTAAAAAATAAATAGTGTAGACACATAAAATGTACGGATTAGCATTGTGCATCTAATCCTCACCAGTAACATCGTGTCATCCTGAATCATCCTTCGGTCTAACCATTTAATCAAATACCTTTATCTGATTAAATTCATCAAAATTTCTCTCTTAATTAAATAAATTAGCTATCTAAATTAAGTCACCTTTTCTTGATAATTAAATTAACCATTTTGATCTAATTATCCTATTTAATTAAATAATTAATTTTATTTGATTAAATCTCCTAATTCTATCTATTTAATTAAATAAATAAAAACCTTATTTAGTTTAATCTAACAATCATCTCTTTTAATTAAATAAATCAAAATCTTTACTTAATTAATCCCTTATCACATTCTTCTCATATTTGATTTAAATAAATTCATAAATCTAAGTCAAATAGGTCACATCATTTAACCCCCTTCATTAAATTAATTAACTTTGATTAATTTAATCTTCTCTTATGTCCCATCCTCTAGCTTTTACCACTTGCACATGAAAATAGATTTAATTGATTTATTAAATCTCTATTTTACTGAACAAGGCATCTTTTAAGGAATATTCTTCAAGTTTGAATTCAAAATCTAAGTTGGCATGTACATCCAACAACCCATTTACTCTCTCTTACATGTTTTTTTCCTTGAGCCAAGTGGCATTCAATGCATTTTTTCCTTCCCTCTTGAATGCCATTTCAACAAATTCAAAATTCAAAAATATGCATTTATTGGCACAATCCTCAAAACTTGCACATCCTCCATCCACTGATAGGTTGACAAGTGGCATCTTGCCATGGGTTGAATGTTAGTCCCACATTGCTCTATTTCAGACATTCATCCATCAATCTCATCTATAAATAAGAGGTTAATCTCCTCATTTGATCATCCACAATTTGAGTAAACTTACTATGCTCAAATATTTAGCAATCTCCATCCACATTTTCAAATTTGTAGCTAGGTTATGCAGATTTTGGTCTTGAAGCACTCACCATTCTTCATCAAAGTGGATCATTCATCAAAATTCATCAAGCTTGCATCATAGGAGTTGGGAAAGGGCCAATTTTCACATCAAATTGGCACCAAGTGCCCCATGGGATCAAGAGTTTGCATTGTCTTCAATAGGATTTAGCTTTCTTTATTTCTCTTTCATTTCATTCTTGTTTCATTTCCTATTTTAAACTATGCTAATGGATTTCATGGGGAATCCTTGTTCTTGCTTTCATTTCACCTTCTAATGTGTTTGTTCATGTTGTTTTGTAGCTATTCAGATTGGGGCTCTCACAAATAGAAATAGTACAAAAAACGCTAGTGAATGGCATCAAATAGTTTCAAGCTTATTGATTATAGGCTAGAATTGTTGAGTTCCAAAATTGGAGGCACAAAGACTTGGGTGTAAAATAATATAACAAGAAAACAATACAAAACCATAATTAGTCAAGTCACCTTAGGGTAGACTAAGAAATAATGGAAAGATAAATTAGTGGGTTAAGAATGAATGTTCAAGGTGAAACGAGTATTGTGAGATTTTGCAGTATAGAAGAGGCTTATTATTTTGCTTTGAAGATTGAGAAAAATTATCAAAGATTTGAGACATGTATTTCAAAGGTTGAAAAGGGGTTAATTGATGATAAATATTTTAAAAATTAGAGATTATAAAGACTAATTTGATATATTTGGGATTTGTAATTTCAAAGGATAGATTGATG
The DNA here is from genome assembly GCA_007258455.2 of Sequoia sempervirens. Lineage (NCBI taxonomy): Eukaryota > Viridiplantae > Streptophyta > Pinopsida > Cupressales > Cupressaceae > Sequoia > Sequoia sempervirens. The sequence continues at coordinate 8,212 of VDFB02277362.1, forward strand.
TTTGACCTCAAAAAGGTGAAGGCTGTTTTGGATTGACAAACACCAAAATCTTGTTTGAAAAAGGAAGTTTATTTGACTTAGTTAATATTCACCAAAATTTCATTTCATAATTTAGTAATATTTGTTCACCCATATTAGGGGCCATGGGAGGAGATTAAAATAAGTTTAGAGAAACAACTACAACAAGAAAACCATTCCAATTGTTTTTAAAATGTGAGAAAAAGCAATGTCGAAATTACATTATTTCAAAAGTGTTCCAAGATGATTTGATACTAGCACAGCATGGTCAAAGGTGCTACTTTGACTCAAGAGGGAAAACCCACAACATATTTTAATTAAAAAAAATCCAAAAGAAAATATTTACTTTATGATTAAAAAAATTGTGTCATTATATAAGCACTCAAGAAGTGGATGAATACTTTAATTCTAATGGATTTTGTGTTATACATAGATGATCAATCCTTGTAATTCATAAACAATCAAGTGAAAGTAAAACATAGACATGAAATGGTTAGAATGTTCGTTATTCAACATATATTGTTCATCTTGCATGACAATTTATGGAAGTTAAAATTTGGGAGACTAGAAAGGGTAAAGACAAAAAATAATGTTCATATGAAAGTATTCAATGGGTCAAACTACTCTATGTGGAAGATCAAAATAATTGAAGATGCCTAGGATCTGAATTTAGATCAAAATGATAAAAAAAATGCAATGCACAAGAAGAGAAAAGGTTAGTCAAAGAAAAGGTTCTTACACACATTAAAAAATGCAAGATAAATAGGGTTGGAGTTTTTTGAATATTGTGTATGAGGTAAGAAAAAATAAGTGGATCCTATATCTCATGAGAATCTACAAGCATGTCCAAAATGTGATTTGATGAAGATGTAAGAAGTTAAGGTGCAACTCATAGACATAAAAGAAATAACTACTAGATTTGGAGTAGGAAATTAATGAATATCAACTCATGATCATTATAATTTTCCTTTCTCTCACATGTGTGAGCATGCATTCTTGGAAGAATATTTGGAAAAGAGTACAAAACTTACAATCCTATGGAGAAAAGAGATTTTTATAATAGAAGTGTTATCTTTAGAGAAATTTATGCCTTCTTCAATTGTATTGGAATTAAAAAAAAAAGGATGAGAAGAAAGATGTTGTTAAACCAACCCCAATGAATAAGAAAATTAAAATAAAATCCCATAAAGGATTTGAAGAGGAGGAGATATTGTATGGTTTAGAGAGTTCAAAAGAGGAGGTAGAACCTTCACCTCAACTCTTGAGGAGGTTCGCTCAACATAGACGACAACTAGACATATCTAATCATTATAATTGGAGATGCATTTTTTCTTTGATCACTAACACTGATAATTCTACGAATATAAAATAGGCTATGGATATGAATGATGTAGAGTCCTGGAAAGTGGCAATGACTTAAGAGATGGTTGCAATAGAGAAAAATGAAACATGAAACCTCGTACCTGTACTAGACGGGTCCATAAACATATTGGATGCAAATGATTGATAGAAAATAATTTTAGATGGTAGTGTGGAGAAGTACAAGGAAAAATTGGTTGTGAAGGACTAGGTCAAAAAAATGGTTATAGTGGGGATTTCTCTCTAGTTTTTAGGTTGACATTCATTAAGTCTCTATAATCTATTACAACAATGTTTGATCTTGAGGTTGAAGAAATGGGCATGAATATATATAACTTTCCTTTATGGTGATTTGGAGGAAGAAATTTATTTCATAGCTAAAGCATTACATTGAGAAAGGAAAGAATGTTTGGTTTTTAAGTTAAATAAATCTTCATATGGTCTTAAGCAATCTCCTAGGACATGATACAAAAACTTGATATATTTTTGGCACAATTCACTTTGACAACTATTTTGTATTCAAATATCAATTTTTTTTAAGGTTGTAAATCAAGTTGTAATGGTGATAGAAATTAAAGGGAATCAATTGGTGGTTGTGTTTTTGAGCTTCAACAAGACCTATTACATGGAGTAGAAAAAAACAAAATACTACATATTTCCCCAAAATAGCATGTTCCCCTACCCTACAATATCTTACTCCCACAAAAATAATTTAATAATTAATATTTAAATATGCACATCTACCCATCATCTACCTATCATCTACCTTCAAGAAATGAGAAGTAAAATAGTGAGGTAATGAGTAGAAAAAATGGAAAATTTGTTAAACAACCAAAAAAATATCATGCTTATAAATAGTAATTAATAAAAACAAAAGAAAATTATAGTAGTTTTTCATTGCTTTAGCAAGAACAAAAATAAATAATTTATTTATCCTTATAAATAATAAATTTAAATATAATATAAGTGTAAAATCCACCCATTGGGCACTAATTTTTTTCTTTTTAAACAATTCACCGCAACTACCAACTTAATCGACCAAGCATCTTCATCTAAATTTGCAATGCTAATTACAAAAAAATAATCATTTACTAAGATGAAAACAAATCAATATCACCATGCCTAGATCTATACCTAAACCTCGAAGGTTCATGGTGACCTTGCGTACATATCCACTCATGGGAATTAGAGGCTTAGTAGTTCACCCAACAATGTTAGAGGGATTTCATTCTCTCCTCTTGCATGCGATCTCTAATCTCACTTTTAACCCATGACTATTAATTAAGTACATGTAAGCTATCAACTTAGCCAATTTATAATATAATGGTAACAAATTTTTCCATCAAGTGTTAGGTCCATACCAAACATTACCAAGCATTAGTGTAAATTCACAATATTCATAAGGGGTGTATCATACCATAGTCCCAGAGATCATACACCATAACTATCACAAGCATACCTCCATATTCACAAGCTGACTAGCTCATACACATCCCAAGAACAACAATAATTGGATCATACAAATATCACAATTACAATGGTGACTAGCTCTTATGTACATGACAAGTAAAACAATGACTGGCTCATACACATATCATAATTGCATTAGTGACTAGCTCCAACATACATTGCAAATACATAGTGACAAGCTCCAACATACATCACACACACAATAACTAGCTCCAACTTACATCACATATACATAATGATGAGCTCCAGCATACATCACAAATACATAGTAATGAGCTCTAGCATACATCACAAATAAATAGTGATGAGCTCCAACATACATCACAAATACACATAGTGACTAGCTAACACATCCACAATGGTTGACTAACACATGTCCATAATGCACCCCATATAGAAAAGAATATCAGTGCATTATGCACTAGACCATGGTTCTCATCCTTTCCTTTAGTCTTTTGCACCTTTAAACAACTAGAAAGAGGATCTAATGCATCCCATACTACATAGGTTTTTCCTCAACTCAACAAGGCCAAGTATACAATCTGACAACTGGGAAGGGGATTTGATGCATCTCATATTACACCATGGGTATGTCCTCCATCACACAAATTTGTACAAGTATTGAACCTACCATGATCCAGTAGATTCTGATTTCAATCGCCTAGATAGACCATTGGCGACAAGTCTGTCCACCTAGGAAGAAGTAGCTTCTAACATATACTACCTTGTGACCTTAATGATATTGCTAGCTATCTTCTTCACAATCTTGAGTAACACTTGGTTGAACGATCACTTTCATGCCCTCAGTGACTACAAGTGAACCCCTTTGATATAGCAATTAGCCCCATGTTACCATTACTTGCATGGATTGGTCCCTACCTATGTAGCCATTACCATATTATAACCAGGGTGGCCCATAACAACTTTCACCTATGTGAACCAGGTGAATGTTGACTACTCCCTAGTACTAGTCCATACATTGGTCAGTGGCACTGTCCAATGACTTTCTATTAGTTCTAAAATATCCTAGAGGTTCACAATTGGGTGGGTCATACATAACATGAATCACAATCACAATCACAATCAACATATTCAAGGGCGTATACATGGAGACCTCTAGATATGGAGATGGTTTTCACAAGCACATAAAAGTTACCTGGAACCAACATGGGATGACCTTAACCCAATGCATACATATATTCAAATACCAATTATAAGTAGTCAAATCCATTACTTTGTTCAAATTAGTATTTAGAAGCATATGTTATGTATTAGTTATAAGTTATTCAGTTTCCTTAATTCCTTCATAACCATCTAATACCCATTTTAGCCTCAAAGTGACACTTACTGAAGAGAGCCCTAACCAATTAGGAACAACTCCAACCCTTGGATTTATCCCCTTAAACCCTCCCACTATGGACTTGAGGTCACAAAAGAATCCTTTGCCTAAGGACCGCCTATGTACCCACTTCCAAAGGGATCAAAGTCACACGTAGTTCTCCTTACAAGGTCTCTCAAGAATACCTACACACTAGTTCCCAATTTAGCAAACCTATAACATGACACTTCCATAAATGCAAAAATATCAAATTAAACCTTACCATAGTTATCTTTCCTCATTCAATCCAAGCATCCCTATACCCCTTACTATTACCTATCAAGTATATTGTGCTACATTTTGTACCCAAATGATAATACCACAAGTAGTTTATATCATAGGGTCATATTTAGGTTTAGATCATGATAACAAGTATACAACATGATTTGGGTAACCTTAGATATTACATGTGTATTGTTTTTGATAAATTTTGAACCACTATATTATACTAATGGGAAACCCCTTAAGCATCCATATATGATGACAACCCAGTAGAATAAATATCTCAATTAAGATACATTTATTAACCACAAGAGTAGTAATAGTCAACATCTATTCAAAATGTGATAATTATATGGAGCCCCAATATGGCTTCAAATGATATTCAACTTATATGATCAAGCATCATGATCCTATTAATCTTCTTTTGACACTAATCTTAATTAGAACACATATGCCTCCATAAGGCCTGTAATGTCCCTTCCTTAGGCAACTTAGACTATAGTGGAGGTTGGCCTACTATTAGGGTTCTCATAGGTCAGCAAAAAATGGTTAGGGGCCCCAATTGAGGGATGTAGAGCTTAGCTGGGAGCTTTAAGAGCCTTTCAGTTTGGAGTTCAGTTGATGAATCTAGGGATAAATTGGAAATATTAAAGTTTTCTAGCTCATACACATGTCATAATTACATTAGTGACAAGCTCCAACATACATCACACACGCAATAACTAGCTCCAAGTTACATCACATATACATAATGATGACCTCCAACATACATCACAAATACATAGTAATGAGCTCTAGCATACATCACAAATACATAGTGATGAGCTCCAACATACATCACAAATACACATAGTGACTAGCTAACACATCCACAGTGGTTGACTAACACATGTCCATAATGCACCCCAGATAGAAAAGAATATTAGTGAATTACGCACTAGACCATGGGTCCCATCCTTTCCTTTAGTCTTTTGCACCATTAAACAACTAGAAAGAGGATCTAATGCATCCCATACTACATCACAGGTCTGTCCTCAACTCAACAAGGCCAAGTATACATTCTAACAACTGGGAAGGGAATTTGATGCATCCCATACTACACCACGGCTCCTCCATCACATGACTTTGTACAAGTAATGAACCTACCATGATCTAGTGGATTCTTATATCAATTGCCTATAGACCATTGGCGACAAGTCTATCCACCTAGGAAGAAGCAGCTTTTAACATATACTACCTTGTGATCCTCCTGATATTGCTAGCTATCTTCTTCACAATCTCAGGTAACACTTGGTTGAACGATCACTTTCATGCCCTAAATGACTACAAGTGAACTCCTTTGATACAACAGTTAGCCCTAGGTTACCATTACTCGATTGGATTGGTCCCTACCTATGTATCCATTACCATATCATAACCAGGGTGGCCCATAACAACTTTTACCTATGTGAACCAAGTGAATCTTGACTATTCCCTAGCAGTAGTCCATACATCGGTCAGTGGCACTATCCAATGAATTTCTATTAGTTCTCAAATATCCCAAAGGTTCACACTATGGTGGGTCATACATAAAATGAATCACAATCACAATCACAATCAATAGATTCAAGGGCCTATACATGGAGACCTCTAGATATGGAGATGGTTTTCACAAGCACATAAAAGTTACATGGAACCAACATGGGATGGCCTTTACCCAGCATATACATATATTAAAATACCAATTATAAGTAGTCAAATCCATTACTTTTTTCAAATTAGTATTTAGAAGCACATTATGTATTAGTTATAAGCTATTCATTTTCCTTAATTCCTTCATAACCATCTAATATCCATTTTAGCCTCAAAGTGACACTGAAGAGAGGCCTAACCAATTAGGAACAATCCCAACCCTTGGATTTATCCCCTTAAACCCTCCCACTATGGACTTGAGGTCACAAAAGAATCCTTTTCCTAAGGACCACCTACCTACCCACTTCCAAACAGATCAAAGTCACACATAGTTCTCCTTACAAGGCCTCTCAAGAATACCTACACACTAGTTCCCAATTTAGCAAACCTATAACATGACACTTCCATAAATGCAAAAATATCAAATTAAACCTTATGTAGACACGTCAAATTAGCATTATGCATATGCATCCGATCATTCATAAATCAAATTCACATTGATCCATTTAGTAGGAAAATCAGGTTCATCATCCATTTAAATTAAATAAATTAACTTTATTTGATTTAAGCCTATCATTCCCTCTTTGATTAAATAAATCAATCATTTATTTAATTAAAACTCAAATCATCATTCATCTCACTTTGATTTGATTTAAATCCCTAAATCATGTCAAATTGGTCAAACTAACCTAATCATCATTAATTTAATCTAACCATGATTAAATGATAATCCTCACCACTTGCATTCTCTAGATTTAGCCACTTGCACAAATAAATCAATTTATTGATTTATTAAAAACCTCATTTTCACTCAACATGGCCCTCAAGTTTGAAAAACATGACAAGTTGATTTGTCTCTCCAACATTGCATTTATTGCTCATTTTCTTGTCCACCTCTCAAAATTTATTTCCAAATTTGACTTCAAATTCTCCCTCTCATGGGCACACTTCCCAAATCTTGCACATGCATCAACCACTCATCACTTGACAAGTGTCTTCCTCTCATTTGTCCAATCTTAGTCCCACATCCTCCATGTTTGGCACTCTTAGCATTTGAAAATCTTTAAATAGAGGCTTCATCCTCAAGCAAATCCTCCACAACTCCACAATCTTTATGTAAAGTCATTCTCTTCACATGGAGAATTGATTTTTCCCATTGCATCCTCATCACCAAACTTATCAAGGATTGGGAAAGGGCTTCTTTCCACATCAAAGAAGCACCAATCCACTATGGGATAGATATGTATCTTTTTTCTTTCATGCTTTCAATTTAGTTTGATTTGCTATCATGTTTAGGAAACATTTTGCATTATTTCATAGGAGTATTTAGCAGATTTGTATGCACTTACCTTCTTTATGGAGTTTAGGATGTTTGCAGATTTGAGACGTGCTCACATATGGTGCTAGAGGGAGGGGCCAAAATTTGTATATCTTCATCACTATGGATAAGGAAGGTACGAATGAAGGAAAACAAAGGAGAACAAAGAGGGTGAAAGGAAGACAAAGGAAAGGCAAGGGGTAATTTTTTTCATTTGCACAAGAAGCTTGCTATAAGTGATCTTCAAAGAAACTTAGCGGAATTTTGAGCATCAAATTTGAAATTTAAAAGCATTTGTTAATGCTTGGAGATTCCGTCTTACACCTTAATTTTTTGTTTTAGGATAACTCATTTTTTTGTTTTAACCTTTAAAACAAACATTACCTAGGCTCTCGATTTTCATTGTGAAAGGGTTAAAATGAATCTTGTAACAAATCCACTAGATTTCGTTTCAAGATAAACAAAATTGAACAAGGAAATATTCATCTTTCCCTTGGTGCTTAAAACAAGTTCATCATTGATTTGAAGATTAAAATGAACATATGTTTTTCGTGTTTTCTAATCTCTTATTCAAAGTAATCTCATCTAAAAAGACGTATGCACTTATCTCACGCTTCACGGTGATCTTGAGAACCAAAAATCTTTTTGATGACATTAAGTTGCATAAAATATTGCATCCACACTTCGATTTGGGTTTAAAATTAAACATCTTGTGTGAGTGTGAGTAGAGCATCATTGCATATATTCTCTTTCTTTGAGTCATCAAAGATTGATCGAGTTACGGATTTTGTCTTTGCTTGCTTTTTTTTATCCTAGAGGGCTTGCCTTGGGGAAAAAGTACTCATCCAAGGGAATGACTCAACCGGTAACACTCTAAAGCCAAGAGTATTTCCAACTGGGATATAAATATGGGTATTGGAATAAATGCCAGTATCATGCAGTTGGCTCTAACGAGATGGATCTGAAAGGGGACTCTCGTCATATGGGTCAATCTCTACAAATGGAAAGTCTGAAATAGAACCCTTGTTTTGTAGTGACCAATTGATCCATTGAGTGAGTTTATCAAAGTTGTGCATTGGAACTTAGATTCCACGAAGTTGCTTGCCATGTCTGATCTTGGTTGAAATAAAGAAGTTAAGACTTCATTCTTAACATATCTTTATATTTTGTCATTGGTTGCATGTAAAATCATCTCTTCTACGAAGGGCATGAGGCAAGCCCACCAAGAAAAACGTACCAATTGAGCTAGGATGTCATATTGCTTATTGTTTGAAAACACAGTGCTTTATTTAAAAACATTTGCAAACAAACATTCAACATGATTCTCAAGATTTCAAACCATTTAGGAGGAAAATACCATTGACCAAATTCTCATGTTATTGCTTGCCATTGGGATTACATCCTTAGAGGTTTCTAAGCACTTGAGTTTACATCTCAATTTGCCCCCTAAAGTTAAACAATAGGTAATCTTTGCCTTAAATTCATCAAACTTACGCATAATATACCTTGTGAAATGAGACAAAGTTGAGACATTGAACATTCAGTTTGAGAGCTAATCAAGAGTGTGTTTGTGGTAAAAAGAATCCACTAATCAAAGATTGAATCAATTGGACCCCACCCATGTGCTTGATATCTTTTGATCATATGGTTTTCAATGCAAACATTGGTCTTTTAATTTTGAATTACTCTTAGAGAAAAGCATGTTCTTCAATATCTTGGCCTAGTAAACAAGTCCTTCCTAGATTCACTTAGGATCAAATCAAACACTTCATCCATCCAAACATTTATCAAAATCCATCCCGCAAACAACTTTAGAACTTTGGAAACATCATTCTAGACTTGGGTAAATCACCTTGTTTAGTTAGGTGTAGGGGAATGCATCCTTTCTCATACATTTAATTGAATTAGCAATCCTTTGAGCAAGTTCATCATAAGATAACATCCAACATCTTAGGGTTTACAAGTTCATTATCCAATCAAACCAATCAAAATCAAACCCTAAGTCTAGCATTGATTCAAAGTCCCTAAACGTTCAACACTCATACCATTTACACCTTTCATCCTTCATCTCATCATTAGTCCTAAGAACCTTAGAGGTCACTTTTTCAACAAGGTCAAAACATAAGAGGAACATGGAATGCAAACTTGATCCATACATCATGAGTAATCCAAATCAATTGAACTTTCAAAGCCTTACAATACCGATTGATTATCAACACTCACATCTATACAAACCATACATGGGATCATTACCTTTGACAAATGTCAATGGTACAACAAGTGTGAGTATTCACAAATCAAAGATTGGAACACATTTCCCAATGGTAGATCTAAATCCAAACCTACAAGTCTGTCAACCGAACAATCAAAACATGAGCTTTCAAACGAACAACGTCATCCCACCAAATCCCTACAAGCCAAATGAGAATGTACCAGGCACAAGTTTTCAAAACATGAATCTGGAAAACTTTGGGATGGATACATTTGCAAATCATATGAATATTCCAAATATGAACAATGGTCAATTTCAACCTATCATGCCAAATTTGAGTGTCTTCCCAAATCAAAACATTGTCCAAAATCAAACACAAGTACACACTCCAAATCTGCATGAACAAAAACAAAATCAACTATATCGAGGGAGTCAAGATCAAAATCAAGAACAAATTTGGCTAGATCAAATTGTGACACTTACCAAAATAGTTGATTCATTACGCCAAGAGACATCTCCACCATCATTACCCATATCAACATCATTCCTTGGTTTAGGGATTCCCCCTTTACCTAGCTCCAATCACTCCATCCAAATCAATCCACCTAACACCAATCAAGCCATCACATCAAAACCTTTGAATATACCATTGACATCACACCAATGGATGGTATCTAATCAAACAAAAATGTTGATTCCAAATCAAAATATGGTCTCCCAAGGACCTATCACCTCGATCACTCCAACAACCACTCTCACACACATTACATCTCAACCCCTCACTACCATGATCATTCCAAGCATATCTCAAACACTTGTCATGACACCCAACATGATTCCAAATACACCACCACTACCACCAAAACCAAGTGCAATAAGTCAATATCATAGCATCACACTAAAAGCACATCAAGCCTACCAAAAAGCGCTTCAAAAATATCAGGTGGCTCCACAAGCCGCTCAAGTTACCCACACTGCTCAAGCTACCCAAGCTTCCCAAGCCTCTCAAGCTATCCAACAAACACAAACACAAACACAAAAAATGACAACTATTGAAATCAAGGATCAAGATCTATCCATCAAAGAGCACATTGGAGATGTTTCTATCTCATCCAATGATCAAACCAACATACATCAAGAGTCACTTCTCAATCATGATCAAAATCCACCAACAATACCTAACAATGATCCAATTCAAGAAATGTCAAAATCACTTGACTCTATGGTTGAAGACATTTGAAATCCCTCCAACACAATTGTTGAAAACAATGATCAAGATCATTCCATCGATGAGAACCTTGAAGATGTTTTCACCCCATCCAATGATCAACTCACCATTCAACAAGAGCCACTCTTTAGTGATCATCTATTTCAAGGAGTATTAGGGTTATTTGATCCTATTGACATAATGCACAATCCATTGACCTATGATCATGTTGAAAATGTCTCTACATTTCCTTATGAGTTAGAGGACATATCTCAAGAATTTATTCCAAAGCATGATCAACATCTTTCACTAAGGTCTAGCAATGGTCCTTTTCAAGACATGTTGACCCCCTTTGACCTCATGGTTACAAATACTGAAGGAACCTTCAACTTGACACTTGATCCAAGTCCACTCAAAGATCAAGAATAAATTGAGCCATTCCCCATGTCTAATGATGACATCCAAGAACCCTTTGTAAGCAATCCATCTTTTGAAACTGGCCCATGTCAAGAACTTGATCCAAAGCATGTCAAAAGAAACCCCAAAATCATTCAAGATCAAGAATTTGCATCTTCAAGATACTACAATAATCTAATGGACACTCTCTTATCTATGCAATATTATCATATACACATAGCACATACCCCTCCATCTACCCATGAGATGCTTTCTATGGATGCACACGTAGATGATTTTCATCTAGAAAAAGATTGTGTTACACAAAAAGAGCAGATTATTAATTCCTATAGTCAAACTAAGTTATCAACATTTGGATTAGAGGTATCCCAAATCTAGACTGAGGACATCATGTATGGGGATATACATCATTATCCACTCAAGGAAATAGGTCAAATAGAACAAGATATTTTAGGGTTAGCAGGGCAAAAAATTAAAATAACATCATCTACAGTGGTCATTTATCAGAGAATGCAATCTAAACAAGAGCTCTCGAAACAAGCAGAATCAAAGCATGAAGGTACTACAACCACCATACTAGGGGCAACTTCATCTCAAGAAAATGTCAACATAGGGAGCACAAAGAATCCTTGTGATGAAACCGATGTCAATACTACAACCAGCCACACCATGAATCTTCATCCACCCATCACCCCATCCACAAATTGGAACCAACGTCAAAAGGAAGATTAGAATCAAAATACGCAGAATGTTATCAAAGCAAAAGAAGCTGAGAAGCATAATGGACAAAACAAATACAAATGGATACCAAAGAATACAAAGAAAGATCATCCCTATCAAACTCCATCAGTCAAAGAAACTGTGGGGCAAATAAAAGAAGGAAAAGTATCCATCAAAGAGGTCCACAAAAGAAAAAGCAGGCTTTTCAAGCAACGTACAAGGTATATCAAGCAATTGGTCCTAATTCCATGCACACTTTAGTATCCACCCATCATTGCTTATCTTCCCAAGTTTGGATAGTCAAAGGTTCTAAACTGTCAACCAATCCATCCCTTATCCATAAACACACTCCATCCATGCCTCCACGCATGATATCCAATTCTCATATTGACCATGTATTGGCAACAACCCTTCATCATAAGGATTCAGAAGGCACTCTATCACGATGTGGCACAAAGACAAAGTTAACTCCGGTATTGATGAAGCAGATCAAAAATCTCAAAAGTTGTTTTCAAATTCACGTATCTTAGCAAAGAAACTTCTTCAAGAAGGATATGATTGCACATTATGACAGGGGCATCTACATCAACAACACCTTGTGATTCAGCATGAGTTGAAAATCTTTCAAAAAAAAAAAAATCAAAAAAGCGAAAAAATCCAAAAAAATATTAGAAAAAGGATTGAAAATAGTAAAGATAAAAATCGTCCTCTAGTGAAAACCCCATGGGTGGCACTTTGGGCAAGACCATGATGAAAAACTGGCAAACAGGCATCATGTGTAGAATCGAGCATCTACGTGCGCCAGTTCAGTTGAAAGCATCTCATCCCATCCATAATAAAGCCAACATTCCATCCGTCTCAGCCATAATAAATCCATTCATCCATAAACCATTTATCCAATTCATTTTCATCCATCTGCATCCATCATCCAAGTTATCTTGATCTTGATGAAAGTTTTGGTGCACACTTTTGCACTTGCTTACGGTAAAACATCTTGACATGATTCATTTTCATGGATCTTATCCTATGCAGCATTATCTAAGCCATAAAGCATTATCCAATGAGCATTTTTTTATCCAAACACCTTATCTTATTGCAAGATAATCCTTGGCATCCTTTGCATTCTTTCCATATCCATCCATCCATACACCTATCTGAGCATCCATCCATCACATTCCATACATTGCTAGACATTGGGGACAGATATTTACATCTTGCTTCGAGAATAAATCTTGATCTATATCCTCCAACTTATGTGGTGATTTGAACATTGGAAAACATAAAATCAAATTGGTCAAGAATTTGTAATCCAAAATCCAAATCACTGGCCCATGGCATATTTTGACACACAAACATCCCTTATCAAGCTTCATCTTTCATCAAACATCAATCCAAACAATCGCTGCCAGTTGCATCTAAGTTGCACTTCAAATGTCACATCAAATCATCCAAAGATCTTTTGTTCCAAATCAAGCTTTATCAATCATGATCAATCAAATCCAATCAAGAAATCATCAGGATATCCTTGTGTTGCTTAGCACTATCCTTGCATTTTTGTGCATCCTCAACAATGTTATCATCATCAGTCTTGATTAAATCATCATCAATCCATCATCATCTTGGGGATATCATTCCCAATCCTTGTGTTGCTTAACACTATCCTTACATTGTTGTGCATCCTCAACAATGTTATCACCATCAATCCTCATCAATCAATCCTTGCATTGTCATGCATCCTCAACAATGTTGTCATCAATCCATCAATTCGATCAATCAACCTTAGCTTGGTCTTCAACAAAATCTCAAATAGAGCACTAGTATCATTGCACATATCCATATCCAAATCATCAAAATCATGTGAAAATCCAAAAACATTAGAAAATCAAAAAATCCAAAAACATTCAAAATATATCAAAATCCAAAAACAAGTCAAAAGTCAGAAAACATCAAAAACATTGGAATCTAAACTATGTCGTCTCTAAGCTTAAACGCAGGCAAGGATAAATCTTTGATCATCCCCCAACACATCAAAATCCAAAAACATTTGAAAAACATCAAAATCCAAAAACATTCATAAAAACATCAAAATCCAAAACATTAAAAAAAATCAAAACCCAAAAAACATCAAAAAATCAAAAAATCAAAACATTTGAAAAATCCAAAACACCAAAAACAGCCTCAAAACATTTCAAAATGTCAAAAACATCCAAATATTCAAAAAAAATCCATCCATCCCATTTCGCTTTCACCCACGATAATCAATTGTCCATAATAAACTGATCATCACCTTCATGCTTTGGCAACACAGACTGAAACAATCATAGCAATCAGCAAAAGCAAGCTTCAATTGTAAAATCAAAACAAAAAACCTTTAAAACAAAATCAAACTTTTGATCATTTTCAAACATGACAGTCAACTTTATATCAATAGCCTATCAATCAACTTATCAAACCATCATCATCCTTTACAATGCATGTCCTAGGATATATTGTTTTGACAATGGGCATCATTTTGGATATCATTTGGATTCTTATCCTATCAAAACACATCCCTTTGGCTAGAGATATGAAGAACATTGACTTGTTTGTGTACTTGATCTTTTCTTTTGATTTATCTTATTGCGCTCATTCCAAGGACCTCTCGATGATATCTGAACGAAGGATTTAGAGAGATTGGAATGGGGCAACAATTATTATCTTTTGTCTGTTGTGCTTGTTGGACATTCTTGTAAAATAACTTGGCAAATACTTGATTTTTTAGGTACACCCTAGCAAGCAAGGTTTCCATATGTCAAGTGTGAACAAGAATATTACTATCTACTTGTCAAGTCAAAGTCCATCGCACTAGGTATAATGCCATCCAGGTTCTTTATACCTTGATGCATCGTATCTACATGTGTAATCAAACATAAGGTAAGTATCCCTTTTAAAATCCCAATCCTTGATAAGAAAATCATCATCATCATCATCATCATTATCTATCATCATCTCTAATAAAGTCTCATCAGATCATGGACTTGTGGGATCCTCTTGTCATCATCTCATTTCTGCACTAACATCATCATCACCAGTGCATCCATCCTACATCCACAAACCGTCAACATACCACATATCATTCATATCATACATAATAGGAAAAATCAATAATTTTACATGCATTGCATTTGCATCATCATCATAATATAGATCCTTTAGTCTAAGCATCTGCATAGAACATCCATCGCACAATCCTTAGCTGGTTAGGAGACCCAATCGAGACATGTAATGCTTAGCTGGGAGCTTTAAGAGCCTTTCAGTTTGGAGTTCAGTGGATGAATCTAGGGATAAATTGGAAATATTAAAGTTTTCTTTAATGGAATAGTAAAAAGTGAATAGTAACAAAAAATTATAAAGGGAATATTGAAAAGTGCCCCCATCCTAGTAACTCAAAGTTATTTTTAAAAAGTGGCCCTTTCTTTTGATGAGAAAAGACCATCAAGATGGGCTTATCCTTTTGGGAGGATTATTTTATTGACTTTTATTAAAAAATGCTCATGTGAGATTATAAAGCAATATGTGGGGTCATTTTGGGGGATTTTATTATCATTTTGACAAAAAGAAATTTATAGGACCTTTGAGCTCTAGAAGAGGGTTTCAGCAGCATACAAGTCTTATGAGGACGAAATCCCTTGGAGGATAGTGAATTGGACGAAAACCAAGTTCACAAAATAGGGAAATCTACCTAGGGTTTCCATTTGGGCATCATTGGTCTTCATCTCAGGTTAATTTGCATTTAAAATTGATTGCAATAGTGAGTTATCATAATATAATTATAGATTGGGGCTTCTTATTAGCAAATATCATCGTTTCAGTGCATTCACCAGCTGGTCGTATTATCTGGGTGCCATTTTCAATCAAACCGAAGCTGGAAATTAGGGTCTTCAGACCACTAAGGAGAGTATTCAGTTCAATCATTGTTGACATGCCTATAGTTGGTTATTGAAGTTCATATTGGTCTTGTTGCAAGGTCTGGATAAGCCACATCAAGTTTACTTGGAGCTGTATTGTTAAAGGAAACCATCAAACTATCATTGAGTATGTTCTTGGCATGTTGGGAATATAAATATTTCATTTGTATGGGGTGTAATAGTGTTGTTATAGCTCTGATAACTTTGTATCAAACCTGTTATTATTATAAATCAGACCTAATATAGATTGAATAAAAGGCAACTTTGAAGTGGAATTCTTGTTATATGTTTATGCAACCTTTTTTTATCATTTCTATACATGTTCCATTTTTAATTTGGCAACACTAAGCACTCCAACAAGGCTTCAAACAATACATACACACTCATAAATCATTCTTAGACTAGATTACATGCCAACCATTTGATGAAATGTCAAATGTTCAAAACTGAGTTTTTGGGTTATATCTAGCAAGGGATATTTCAAGGCCATACAAACATTATTTAAACTTTGAAAGACATAGCACAATATTTATAAACTTGCTCTAAGCAGAGTCAATACACAAGTTAAATCTAGATGGTTGACAACACTATATCCATTGGTTCAACATCCAATGATAAACAATTACATATTCTCAATCTCTTTACCCTCAAATCCAAAGTGGATTACTTAAAGTGACAAGTTCTCACAAATTTAAAAATGTTTAACATCATGTGATTCTAGTATCACTAAATCAAGCCATCATGTCCTAATTATGTAACTACCAAGAAATTAGATACAACAACACAATGCATGTAAGGTCTTTCAAACTCAATGGTTAGTCTTCACCATCTAGTATTCAAAGATGGTTTGAACATTTATTAGTTCAAACATTTTAAAATGATATAAAGATCCTAAGGGAACCAAGCCTCAAATACGTAATTGGTTCATGCTAGGTTAAATTTAGCTCAAGGTCCTCAAAGGTATAAAAAGCTACAATTATTGATGCCAACAGATGTGACATCTATCTTATCATAATATGGTGAAAATAATAAGTCACAAGGTTTATTTAAAAATATATAATTAACTAGGTGATCCCAAAATAGCGGTTTACAATTTTTGGCCAAATTGGACACTAAAATTATTATTTTTGACTAAATCTTCACTTTTGGGCACCTATAGTAGCTAAACTATGAGGAATTTGAAGATGATGCAAACTAGAGTTTCGTGACATTTTTTTCTATATATTCTAAATATATTTTATTCAAAAAATTTGGAATCAGATTGCACTTCTTTTTCCATCTCCCTCAAAAACTATTTTTTTCAGAAAACAACATTTTTAAAAAGGTGACGCTCATCGTCTAACACATAATTTTTTTTCCATGAAGGATAAAATTATAATTCTTTCAAACTTAGATTTTTAACTCTGATATCTAGTGCTTCCACTTGGTTAGATAGTTTTTTATTGAATATTTTTTCTTTAATCAAGTTTCAAAGTCAAACCAATAATTCGATTATAGTGCGACCGTATAGCACGTGACTTTTTTTGCATGTATCGAAATTCTTATTTTGTTGGATCAAGGACTTAATTATCTAGTGCACTCATATTTTTCAAAGAAAATTTTGATAATCTGCTATTTTTCCACATGTGCAGAATAGGGAGCTTGATTTTCAGTGAAAAACCTATGTTTAATAAAATTAAACAAAAAAAAACATATTAAAACCAAAAAATATTAAAATTATATTTTTTGGATAGCTTGTTTTAAGGACTACCTAATTCTAGTTGGGTTTGTGAAGTCTTCACCATTTTCATGTTCAAATTGAGCTCCAAAGTGCAAAAATTTTGATTTTTTTTTGTGAACAAGGTCAAAATTCAGGGAAAAGGGGGTTTGCTCAAACCAAGGGGGCTTCAAGCAAACCCCTAGGGGTTCGAGTGTGTATAACTGAAAATATGTTATACTTCTATGAATCCTTACATGCAAGGATACTCAATAATGAGTCCTTGCAAATCGATTCACAGCTCTCTATCCAAGAAGAGCAGGGATTGATATTGTGGCCCTCAGATTAAACCTGTTACCCCTGCAAATACAATCTCGGAACGAGAGATTCAAAGAGGAGAAGCAAGAATGCCAATCTCCATGAATCCTGTTCTTGCAATGCAACAATGAAAACTAATCTAATTGAAATGAAACTTAATCTACATGCAATGTCATAAATGAATTATTTTGCAAATTAATCTACTATGAAGATTAAGCTAAAATGTAATATTAAACTATATGCTCTAAAAATAAGATGCTTATATAATCAAACTAATGTAATCTCAAATGATAAAATTCAAATTTGTAGCATAAGTCTGATGTAAAAATTCGTGATTCTTGAAATGAGAATGAGAGGGCTCATTTTATAGGCAAAAGTAGAATTGAAGGCAAATTCAGAAGCAATGTGGGATAAATAGAAAAATAGAAACAAATCTTGATTGAAATTCTTTTTTTAGTTTATTTCCTTTTAACTGATTTGTTTCCCTTTTTTTTCATCACAGGATATTCTTGAGAGGATATTTCATTTATTTAATTTAATTTAAGATGATAATATCTCTTTTAATAAAATAAAATAAGATTATGTAATTTAGAAATGAATATTAATAAAATAAAATAAAATTATTTAATTAAAAATAATTTAATTAAATAGCATCATTTTATTTAAGTAATATTAACTTCAATTAAATAACACTATTTTTTATTTACAAAAGGATTTATTTTTGATTAAATAAAATTAATGAAGCATTCAAACCTTAGGAAAAATTGAAACATTTGAAATAGTTATGAATTGATTAAGAAATTTGATTTGAAAATGTGACAATCATTGATTCAGAAAGTTGATGTTGACAAATTAAATAAATGGGGCCCAAAGTCTAAGTGACCATTTTTAGGGTTGTGCATACATTTGCCCCTCTTTGACTAATGTGAGGTCGACTCGGGATCACATGCAGTCAAAGAATGAAGTTGCAATGTGAGATCGATTTGGGATCACAAAACAACTCAGATGTGAGGTCGACTCAGGATCACATCTGGACAAACATAAACAAAAGGTCTTTGAACATGAGGTCGATTCGAGATCACATCCAAAGTGAGAGATAAGAATCTCAAGCAAGGTTGCCCCAAGAGAAGCAATTGATAAATTGATAAAGTTGAATCAAGGATTGAAGTTTGATAGGTACTGCCCCCTTGTGATCTAAATTGAAATGAGATAGAGGAGAAATAATAAATTGAAAAATTTGATCAAATCAAACAAAGATAAGGTTCTTGATGTAAGATGGAAAATATAAGAATCACAGAACCCAGGTAGATTAGCAAAAAAATTATGCCCTAACATTGAATTAGAAGAAAAGAAGTGGGGTGAAATCGAATGGAAGATAGAAGTTTGGAAGAAATGGAAAGAAATGGAAAGAAGGAAGAGAATATGCCTCAATAAAGAGGATGCATCAAAATCAATCAACTATTTAAGATGGGGAATTTCGATTGAGATCATGAAAGAAGATAAGGAAATGAAGAACGTGATCAAAGTTGATGAAAAATCCACAAGAAAGATGAAGGAAACCCTCTCAAACCCATAATACAGCCTAAAAGTGCAAATTAACATGCAAGCTACATGAAAATGCAAAGGTGTACTTGCAATAGGGTAACATAGGTTTTTGTGTGTTCATCATTCATTAGAGAATGTAAGAGAACTTATTTTCATCATTGGGCCATTATTACCGGACATCGGACAATCACACAATCATCACTAGTCACAAACGCAACTATGAAGATATGAATGTGATTTATATTAGCTTGGAATGTGGAAAGATTCTAACATGGGCATCAAAGACATGAAGGTCAAGATGACTACAATGTTAGCTTACCCAATTTAATGTCGCAAAACCACGCTCGCATCAAGACATAAACGCCAAGATTACCATGAGAATGGTTGTGCAAAAACATTCAAGGATGATGCCATAAATCTCTTAAGTGTATCAAGGAGACAACAAGAGACATTGAAGAGGTTCAAGACAACACCCACAAGTAGAAAGCAAATAAAAACATGCCCCATGCCCCAAGTCCTCTAGCTATGCATCACGGAGAGACTTATTAGACAAGGACACTCAACGAAAATCAATATTAGTCAGCACACAAAGAAAAGATCATGGCATATCTCAAGCATTAAGTGTTGCAATTAAAAAAAATTTAAGTGTGTAAACTGATACTGAGTTCTGAGGATAAGGATCGAATGCTTGCAAGTAGGTAAGATCACATGACCAAACTAGATAAGACCAAACTGATAAGTGTTGAAAAACACACGATGTCAGGGGTTGTGTTGAAAAACACAGTTGGGTTAGTGTTGAAAAACACTGTTTGTGAGGTGTCCTAAAGACAAGCATATCCAAGAGACCAAAGCTAAAACAGTGATGCCCCTAGACAAAGACAAATACCAATTCCAAACCAAGGCAATAAGGACAAGGCATGATGGAGAAAGGCTAAGTGTCGAGGATGTATGCTAAGAAATAGGGATGCAAAGGCCTCAAGTAGTGCCTGTTTCTAGGTTTTCACCACTTGGAAGAATTTTTTTTTTTAGGAATTTTTATATTTTTATATTTTTTTTTTGTATTTTTGCTACCAAGGCGCCTGTTTCCAGGTTTTCACCAAGGCACTTTTTTCTTTTTTTCTTTTTTTTTTGAATTTTGAATTTTTTGGTATTTTCATTTTTTTTTGTATTTTTCAAAGATCACATTTGAATTTTTGGATTTTGACAACATATGAATTTATTTTTTTGTAATTTTTTCAAAGCATTCATATATCAATCTTTTTTGGGAACTTTTTTTTCGTGATCATATATCAATTTTTTTTTTTGAACTTTTTTCAGGGTCATAATTATATACAAAGGATGCCCCCAGACAGAACGGGCATCAAGGATAGAACTTCTTCAGGTGCAAAACATTGATAGGCTCAGGGAGCTGCTCCCCCTCTTCAGTAGATAGTAGATAGGCACCTGTGCCAAAAGATGTTATGATGATGTAGGGTCCAAGCCAATTAGGTTCGAATTTTCCCTTCTGTTCTCGGTTCTGTTGGTTCTTAGGATTCTCTCGCAGGACAAGATCTCCTACTTGGAATTCTCTAGGGCGAACCTTTTTGTTGAAGGCTTTGGAAATCCTCTTTTGATAGACCCTCATATGGTCAAATGATGCTTTACGCTTCTCATCAAGAAGTTCTAATTCTTTCAATCTCACGGCGCGATAGTCTTCATCTGTAACTAGACCTTTGAGAGAGACCCGAAGTGATGGAATCTCAACCTCTAAAGGTAACACTGCTTCAGCACCGTATGTGAGGGCAAAAGGAGTAGCCCCAGTTGGAGTACAAATACTCGTTCTATAGGCCCACAGGGCCGGATTTATTTGTAGGTGCCAGTCTCTAATATTTTTATGAACTGTTCTGTGCAAAATCTTGAGAATGGTTTTGTTTGAAGCCTCTGCCTGACCATTTCCTTGTGGGAAGTAAATGGAGGACCAATGTTGCTTTATCTTGAATCTTTGGCAGAGTTCTTTAAGGTCCTCCTTATTTTTGAACTGACCTCCATTGTCAGTGATGATCTCAGATGGCACTCCATATCGACAGATGATATGGTTTAAAATACATAAAGACACTGTCTTGCCTGAGGCAATAGAAAGTGGAACAGCCTCTACCCATTTTGTGAAGTAGTCAGTAGTAGTGATAATGAACTTATGCCCACCTGATGAGTTGGGATGAATCTGCCCAACAAGATCAAAGGCCCATCGCTGAAATGGCCAGTGAGATATAGAAGGAATTAGCTCCCTACCTGGAGCATGTATCAGGTGTCCATGTTTTTGACATTTTTCACAAGACTTAGCAAATGCTACTGCATCTATCTGCATCGTAGGCCAATAGTACCCTGCTCTAAGCAACCTTCTAGCCATGGAAAGACCATTAGAATGTCCTCCACATATGCCCTCGTGGATGTTAACTAGCGCTTGATCAGATTCCTCCTTTTCTAAGCACCTAAGAAGTGTTCCATCTAGACCCCTCCTATACAAATCACCAGAGATGAGGGAATGGCGAGAGGCATTGCGGATAAGGTTTCTTCTTTCAGATCGGTTAAATGTATCAGGGATGATGTCATCAATGGCGATATAAATATTACCATAGCTGAGGATTCAATGATTGATAGCAGCAAAATGATGCAAGTTTTCGTGTGAGTCAAATATGGGATATCGTGAGTTTTCCACCAGAATTCATATCTCGACTCCATGTTCCTTAACTGAAGGAAGCAAGAGTGGCTATAGTATCACCGGCTTTGTTCTCAACCCAGGGATTTGCTGAAAGGTGACAAAAGTAAAATACCGCCTCAATGAATCAAATCCATTTTTCAGAGTACCAAATTTGTCATCTTTTGTTTGGTATTGTTCATTGACTTGGTTACGATCAGCCGAGAACTCTACAGATATGTGTAGTTCGCGATATTCCACCTATAGCTATTTTCAGTCCATTTGTCAAAGCCTCATACTTAGCTATGTTGTTTGTGCATGGAAAGAGTAACTTGTAAGATTTAGGAATAGTATACCCATGAGGAGAAACAAACAACACACCAGCTCCAGAACCATTTTGCATGCAGGAACCATCAAAGAAGAGTTTCCAGGATCTTTCTGGCCATGTACATAAGATACCATCCGAAAGTTGACTTGAATGGGCATATTATCTTGAAACAGAAAAATTAGCCGCCTGATTCGCAATAGCTTGGCCTTTGATTGCTTTGGCGCCAATATACTCTATGTCAAATTCAAAAGAATCATCATCCATTTAGCAAGTCCGCCTCGCGGAGAGCAAATTTTACCGAAAGCAAGTATTTGAGAGGATCAATTTCTGATATGAGGGTGTATGCGGAGCATATAGTGTCTTAAATTTTTGGAGAAGCAAACACTACTAAAGGAAAAGTGCTTTTTCATAATACTAGTATAATTAACCTCATAAGAAACAACAAGAGTGCTTACTAATATAATATATATGGCCTCTTTTCCCCGTTCATCTTAATTCGAGCCAACAATGCCTCTAAAGGAAGATTCGTGAGTCGGTGACATATAAAATGAGATGCTCTTTCCGGAATGGAGGCATTGCACGGGAGGATTTTCCAAGTATTATTTAATTTGATCCATGCTCTTTTGGCAATCCTCATTCCAGACACATTGAACACCTTTATGCAAATTTTTGTTGAAAGGTTGTGCTCTATCTGCCAATTGTGAAATAAACCTCCTTATGGATTGAAGGTGCCCTTGAAGACTCCTCATTTGGCTAACATTTTTGGGAGGTGGCATATTTATAATGGCTTGAACCTTTTCAGGGTCCACTTCTATTCCTTTAGTCAAACGGCGAATCCCACAATTTTCCCCTTTGCAACACCCAAATGCACACTTTTTTGCTTAATCTTAGTTGAAATTGTTCCATGCCATCTAGAATCATCAAATCGCCTAAATGTGTTCTCTCTTAGATTCATAGCTGTGGTGTCATCCACATAATCTTCCATATTCCTTACGCATCATGTCATGGAAGATGGTTGTCATAGCTCTTTGGTAAGTAGCTCCTACATTTTTCAATCCAAAGGGCATGACATTCCAACAATAAGTACCCTAGGCACATGTGAATGTAGTCTTTTCTTGATCCTCAGGAGCTATCTTGATCTGATTATACCTAGAAAAACCATCCATCAAAGAATAGATCTCATATCCCGCTGTCATGTCCACTATCATGTCTATGTTAGGAAGTGGGAAATCATCCTTTGGGCATGCTCTATTAAGATCTCTAAAGTCTGTGCAGATTCGAATTGTTTTATCAGGTTTAGAAACAGGTACAATGTTGGAAATCTAGTCAGCATAGTCTATGGCTCTAATGAATCCTGCACCAAGGAGCTTTTCTAATTCAGCTTTCACTAAAAGAGCTATATGAGGGTGCATTTTTCTCAACTTCTGTTTGACTAGTTTCACACCTGGAGCTATGGATAAATGATGCATAATGAGATTAGTGTCCAACCCTGGCATGTCTGAGTATGTCCATGCAAAGTTAATTTCCTTCTTTTGGAGGAACTCGGTATAGGCTTTCTTTTCTTCAGGTGATAAAGATTTAGCCAAGTGTACAATTTTTTGAACTTCCTCTGTGCCCAAATTAACAGCTTCTATAGGTTCAACCAATACTGATGATCTATCCTGGAAATAGCTTGGGAGACCATCAAGTACCTTATCCGTAGGTGCCTCTGGGAGGTTTTCACCTTTGGATACGTCTTTTATTTTTACTTTTTTTGGTTCTGACACCACCACATAGTGGTTTTCGCCATCAAAACTCTTATTCTTTTTTTCTTTTCTTTTTATCTTATGACTAAGGTACTTGATGTCAGGTTCTGTCATACTGGTAGCCGGTTCACTGGTGGAAGAGACTATAGGTTCAATGGCATTCAGATAGTAGGTGATCTCATAGTCATTGTGAAATGTCAAGAGTTGAGGCTCTTGGTAACGTTGAGACCAATCAATAAGGTTGGGGTGAACAAGGGGTAGGTTAATGACCGGTTCAAGATTAAGGATATAGGTGGTGTCATCTCTGGTGACTGTAGAATTGGAATTTGTCAAGTTTCCCTCTAAAGTGTCTAAATCAGAATTTATCCTAGCAAGCGAAGAATCGTCTACTAATGCGACATGTGGGTTCCAATCTTCTAATCTAACACATGACTCGTCAGTTACATCAGGTTGAGAACTATAAGCATGGACAACGTCCATATCCAAGTCAACTGTTGCATTTGAGAGTGAATCCCATTCAAACTCATGAGAGTCTATTTCTGAATTATTATTGGAGCCTCGTGATGTAGAAGCCTCAAGATTTGGAAGAGGCTCCTCTCCTCTAGCAATTTGCTCAATCACAAAATTATCTGAATTATCACCATCCATTGCAGCTGGGATGGAGACACTATCCATAGTCAATCTTGCATTCATACAGTCACTATCTATTGCAAATGAGATA
Source organism: Sequoia sempervirens (assembly GCA_007258455.2). Taxonomy (NCBI): domain Eukaryota; kingdom Viridiplantae; phylum Streptophyta; class Pinopsida; order Cupressales; family Cupressaceae; genus Sequoia; species Sequoia sempervirens. Next base: position 33,178 of record VDFB02277362.1, read on the forward strand.
GGAGGACTATCTTCCCAAAGGATATTTGTTGAAGGTATCCAATCATCTGTTATGCCTTGTTGATTGGTCAAATTTGGTACATATTTTGTGTCATCTTTACTATCCCGCCTATCAGAAATGGGGACAGTGCATTTATTGTTGTTCATAAAGCCTAGGCCAACCGGTTTCTTAGACTTACATGCAAAAAAATCATGATTGACTGGTTCGGCTCTAGCATCTAACCTATGACTAAGAGGGCCATATCCTGGATAACCCATCTTCTTGACAAAAGTATATCCTCCCATAGTACTTAGGAGAGGGGGAGAAATTTTCATTGTGCTGGTATTTCTCCTCTTTGTATATCCAATCTCGAATAGCTACTTCCTCTTTTTCATCTTGTATTGGTACTGAGGATTCAACAAACTTGTCAAATATTGTCATTGCTGAAGATGATGGTTTCATCTCTTGTGAAGGCTTTCCATATGTCCTAGGGGAAACAGGCATCTTTGCAAAAGAGTCAAGTTGATACCCCCCATGCCAAGGTCTACTGACTTAAATTTGTTTTGACAGTCTGCTAAAGTTGTTTCATAATCCTCTGCTGCTCGGTTAAGAGGGACATGAACATTAGCTGAGATTGAGTTAGTTGATAAGGTGTTATCTCCTGGTATGCAAATTTATGTTCCATTGTAGGGGAACTTAACACACTGGTGGTAGGTAGACGACACTGCCTGCATATCATGAATCCATGGTCTACCCAGTAAAATGTTGTATGCAAGGGGTCCAGTATCAACAATTTGAAACAAGATATCTTTTTCAATTGGCCAATCTCCGACAGAAGGATGTACCTAATCCCTGAACTACTCATCATAGGCCTTTATGGGTGACTTTTCTAGTGTCGACACTTGCTCACGGTCAAAGTTTTAACAAATTCAAAGTACAGATATTTAACCCAACACCCCCATCAATCAACACGCGCCTGACATGGGTTTTATGAATCATGACTTCAATGTGAAGGGCAAGATTGTGTGGATGGCTTAGGGATTTGTCATCATCTTCAGAGAAAGAAAGGTAATGTGGGCTAGTAATGTGATTCACCATGCCTTGGAATTGGTCTATATCAATGTTGTTGGGGACATTTGATGTGCGCAAAGCGTCCTCAAGGATCTGCTTATGCCTAGGGGACAACTCTAGAAGCTCTAAGATTGAGATATGTGCCAGAGTTTTCTATAACTGATCTACAAGATTGTAGTTTGGTTTGAGAGCAAGTATGACTTGTTATAGGTGACACTTGGATGTTACTTGCTTGGATTTGTTGGATGGACTAACTAGGGCCCTCTCGAGAATAATGAAATTTTAATTCTAGTAACAAGATTAAGCGCTTCTGGGAAGATAACCTAGAATTTTATGACCTCTACATCATTAAACAAAGTTATTGGTTGTCAAAAATAGGGGAGTCATAACCATGCGGTCTTCTTACCCTTTACTATATTAACACTTGCCCATAATCTCAAGCATGTTTATCACATTTTCTCGGCCGGGCCAGATAGGTGTAGTTGATTGCAGCGCTTTGCCATTCTCGCGGATTTAGAGAGCCTTGTCGTAGAATTAGCAAAAGGTTCCTTGGGCCTTATGATCAGCATTGGCATTTGTATCAACTTGAAGCTTTCCACTTCTACAAAATCTTACCATATGTTTTACTTCAACAAGCCAACGTATGTCAGCCGCTATGAAATTTATGAATGCCTTGTCATCCCAATTAATGTGGCTTAGATCCGAATGTAAATTTTGCAGACCTCGAGAGATGCCAAGCGTTCTATATTTTGAGAATATCCTCATATGTGTCACCCAATTTGGTAAATTGTCGCTTCTGGTTTTTGGGCCTTTCCTGATATCTTGGTTTACTTTCTTGTTGTGGAGGTGCATTAAGCTTCATTGCTTGCACAGCCTTAGTCAAATTAAGAACACTTTGATCTTTTGATTGGGAAGAATCCACAACTCCATCATTGACAACTTGTTTGTTTTTGTTCCAATTGTTGTTCTTCCCTTTATCCCTATTGTTGTGTTGACCATTGTTGGTATTATTGTTATGTCTGGTCAAAATGCCTTGTTCTTTTAGAACATCCTCAATGCGGCATGCAGTTTCAATCATGGTATCAAAGGAAGTGAAGACTATCTTTTGATCTCATATCTCATTTCAGGCACCAAATTACTAACAAGTATGTCAATCTTTTCATCCTCATGGATCATCCTAGGATACCGAGAGCATTGTCTCCTCTACCTTTGCAAGAAGGTAACAGCGGTTCTCTCGATTTGTTTCAAGTTGCATAGGTCCAACATAGTAACAGTCTTGACATTATATATGGCGTTGAACTAATCTATGAACAAGTTCTCTAAAAGTCTTGACAAGAGGAGTGATATTGGTAAACCATTCCATTGCTTGTCCTTTAAGACTCCTAGGGAACAACCTCATCAAATAGGAGTCATCCTGATGGAATTCAAAGCTCATAGTATAGAACTGATGCACATGGTCGTGTGGATCACCACTGCCATCATATTTATCGTATTGTGGGAATTCCACCCTCTTTGGAAAATATTTCATACTCACACTCTTGTCGAATGGATTAGGACAAATTGAGTCTAGTGAGAATGGGCTCTTAGGTTGCGTCATTTTCTCCATCATTTGCTTCATTTGGCTGATTTCTTCCTCTTGAGAGGGATTTTGCTTTTGTATTTTGTTGTCCACATCAAAAAATTATAGCGGACCTCCGCAACTTTGTTGATTACATCTTTCCAAGAACTGTCTTGTTTTGTTCCAAACAATTCCTCTCCACATACCGCTGGAAGATAGGCTCTTGTTGTATTCGGCATGAAGTCTTTAGCATCAACATCATAATGTGAGCTACCACCTCCATGTTGGGAACTAGGATGTATGTTGGGAGTGTGGTCTTGAATTTCGGGAGGAGTTTGCTCTATAGTGAGCATACTAAGAGGCCCTTCTTCCTCTAGGACTGAGAGATCTAGAAGGGTCCTTGGACCGCTTTCTACTTCTGGTGTTCTCGAAGGGTGGAGGGAGGAGACATGTCCATCAAGTAGCACCTTCTTGTATTGTATTGTTTGTTTAATTGGTGGGCTAACTGCCTATCTTGCTCCTCTTGAGCCAGTTTCCTTTGTACTTCCAATAAAGCTTGGCTCTCTTCCTCAAGTTGTCTAAACTTTTCTTGCTTTGCAGCTTGTTCATCTAGAAAGGCTTTCTTTTCGCGTTCAATTCTTCTAAGCCTATCACTTGTGAACCTTGAGGTATGTTGAAGTGGTGAGCTTGGTCTAGACTATTTGAACAAGTCATTGGTATATGTTGTATTGACATGAGCATCGCGAGGTTCATTGTCTTGGTCTTCGTGTTGTGACCATTGTTCTTGGTGAGCTCGTCTCTTATACCTTTCATCCCATTGATGGGCATCCAAATATCTTGTATTAATGAGGGCTGAATCAGGTTGATTATCATGAGAAGAATTTCCAAATATCATGTTGTTTCTGTGTTGTTCATAGATATCATCAAGATTGTGATCCATGGCTTCCCTCTCCCGCCAAGTGACAGTATAACTCATATCCATACCTAAGTGGGAAGGTACTGAGGGGGTACTCAAGTCACTAAAATGGCTCTTTGGGTCAAAATAGGTTTCAGACTGACTCCTAGGTGACTGGTCAAATATTGGTTCCTTTTCCTTTCTCTTTTGACGAGTCTGAACTAGGGGTAGTTGGTTAAAGACTATCTGAGGTCGCTTTCCTTGGCTCACTTGATATCTTGTTGTGACTGACATGAAAGGGAAAGTTCAAGTAAACAAAAAATTCTAAGAAACGCCAATACCAGACTAGGATAGTAAAAGTTTTCTCTTGTCCGAGAGAGATGGTGAAATAGAATTGTTGCAAATAGGTGCAAACCAACACTGCCACAGAGGTGCTCAATTCTTGGGTGAACACCCTAGCACATATGGATCAGGAGGATGACTTACACAAATTGTACTGAGTTTGAATTGTATGAAAATGGGTGGACAAGGAGACTACCAGCACTCTCCAAGTGTGTTATCAAAGAGTCTAAAAATTTATCTATTTGACAGGAACAATTCCTAATTTGCCAATCTCAAGCAAAATCGCTTATGAGATCAAGGATCACTAATTCCAAAGGTCAAGGACACATAAACCCTAAATACAGAACAAGTCTCTAAAACTGGGACAAGTCACCTAATCGAAGAACTCAGTATTTCAGTTTGTTGTTTATTTTCAAAGATCAAGCAAGTATATCCACAGATTTTGATCAAGCACATAGGTTTCAATCGGACAAGTTGTGATACAAAAAGTAGTCGATAACAGATCTATCAAGGACAAAGCAACTTGATAGTATCGGGGGAGTCTTGTTTGAAGATGTTTGGACAATGTTTAAGACTCAAAAACAAACACATAGCTATCCCTACTAAAGAAAATGGTGAGAAGCCGTAAAACCTTTGCCCCATTGCTTATATGATACGCAGACCTCATTACACTGTCACCCCTAGAGGGTGCCTGCTTTTGGTGCTCTAGCATTCCAACAAAGCAAATTAAAGGTTACCCTAGCAAAATGTTGTCGCAAACTTCCAAACATTCGTGTGTATTTATGATGGAATTGCGGTATATGATCAAATACACGAGAGATTCTTTCCTTAAAGAAGATTATGACTCCTTTCGGAGGTAAACCGGGTAGGCAACTAACTAAGAGGTTTTTACTTGGCTTTCGTTCACAATAACCTTCGGTGCCTCTGATACAGAGCTTGGGCCTCGCAGCCACACCAACACCTGAAAATCACACAACATTCCTCCATTGTCAACCCTTCAAAATCTCGCATTCTCATGCAGGTGGAGAAGAGCAATGGAGATAAATCGAGTTGATGCGGAGATCGGTTTGCCTTTGTGCTGTTTATTGTGATTTTTGTATTAGTTCGTACTCCATTGTGCTGGATAGATCAAATTAGTTTATTGTTTTCATTAAACATTAAATCTGATTTTTAGCCTATCTACATTTGGTGAACCCGACATAAAATCTAATTTGTCAACATCAACTTTCTGAATCAATGATTGTCACATTTTCAAATCAAATTTCTTAATCAATTCATAACTATTTCAAATGTTTCAATTTTCCCTAAGGTTTGAATGCTTCATTAATTTTATTTAATCAAAAGAAATAAATCCCTTTTAATAAATAAAATAATGTTATTTAATTAGTTAATATTACTTTAAATAAAATGATGCTATTTAATTAAATCTATTTTTAATTAATAATTTTTATTTTATTTTATTAATATTCATTTCTAAATTACATTAATCTTACTTACTTCTTATTAAAAGAGATATTATCTATCTTAAATTAAATTAAATAAATGAAACATCCTCTCAAGAATATCCTGGCGGATGAAAAAAAGGAAATAAATTAAAAGGGAAATAAACTAAAAAGCAATTCAACTGTAAGATTTGTTTCTATTTTTCATTTATCCCACATTGCTTCTAAATTTGCCTTCAATTCCACTTTTTCCTATAAAATGAGCCCTCTCATTCTCATTTCAAGAATCGCGAATTTTTACATCAGACTTATGCTACAAATTTGAATTTTATCATTTGAGATTACATTAGTTTGATTATATAAGCATCTTATTTTTAGAGCATATAGTTTAATATTACATTTTAGCTTAATCTTCATAGTAGATTAATTTGCAAAATAATTCATTTATGACATTGCATGTAGATTAAGTTTCATTTCAATTATATTAGTTTTCATTGTTGCATTGCAAGAACATGATTCATGGAGATTGGCATTCTTGCTTCTCCTCTTTGAATCTCTCGTTCTGAGATTGTATTTGCAGGGGTAATAGGTTTAATCTGAGGGCCACAATATCAATCCCTGCTCTTCTTGGATAGAGAGCTGTGAATCAATTTGCAAGGACTCATTATTGAGTATCCTTGCATGTAAGGATTCACAGAAGTATAACATATTTTCAGTTATACAGAGTGAACCAGGGTTCATTTGAACCCCCTTCCCAAAATGGGTTTTCATTTTATTTTTGTTTGTGCATGCATTAAATGGGTTCGCTCGAACCTTGGTTCGAGCGAACCCTTTTTTGGTTCGTTTGAACCCCCAGAATGAAAATTTTTGGCATGGGATCATTTTTACAAGTTTTCCTTCCTCATTCAAATTGTAAACCACTTTTGTGGGTTTACCCTACTCCATAAACATTAATACTCACTTGTGACATTAGGACTTCCAAATTTGAAAATCAAGTTTCAAGGTCACCCCATTTCATACCAACAATTACTAACATTACTAGAATCAATCCATACATAGAATTGATGCAAACAAGATAGTCAATATAAAATGAATCAAGCCATATTAGAGCACAAGGAAATAACAGTTAAAATATCTTCACACTACAAAAATTATGCAAAGCCACAAAAGTCTAATTAGGGAATAGCTACAATTAGTCCAAATGATAATTATCTTTACAAAATTCCTTTATTATGTAGAATTCACTTGCCCATTCACTTCGACCCAAAATGACAACCTAAAAATAAATTGTCATATTACGATACCATTAACTATGTATTTATACAAGATTTATCCTCTTTAATCTCTAAGACCACTAACAAACCCTAATGGTATTCCATTCTATTGGAATACCCACTACAAATAAATGAATTGCCACCACCTCCCTCCAAAAGAATGTTGCTTTGACTTCACTCAATTTAATAAGAGAATTGAAAGATAGTAGTTTTCTCTAGATCTATAAACCAAAAGCTTCAACTCAAAATATATATATTAAATGGAGTTAACAAAACAACACACCTAATTTATCACTAGAAATGACTAGCTATAGACTTTGAGAATTATCCGTGGGTTTACCAACACACATATGATATTTTCTTGGATGTTCAACTTGCTTCCGAGGAGAGTAGCATCCCTTTTTAGATGCTCCCAAATAATGTTATGGAAAATTCCCATTTGTGCTTCCAATCCATCCCTCCCATTTCTCAAATGCCCTCTTGGTAATTGTTGGCAGTGAATTTTACTTGACGGTGAATTTGTCATGGTAGTGAATTTTCTCATGGTGAATTGTTGGTGGTGAATTTTCCGTTGGTCAATTGTTGATGGTGAATTTGCGGATGCTAACAATGTCTATGGAATTCGGCTTTACACTTCCCAATTTTGGTTGCTCTAACATTTTTAAGGATATTTTACAAATCTATTTTGTGCATATTCTGCAACCTCTCCCTTCTAGTTTGAACTCTCTTCACATGTCCTGAGGGTCATAACTCCCACTCACTTTAACTCCTTTTCTTTCCCTCTCTCATTCATTCCATTCTCTACTCCCATTTATTACTCTACTATGTAGCCTCCAATCGTCTGTTTTCTTCTCTCTTCTTGCTATGTGATTCCTCCTTCCCTTGTGCTTCAATGGACATCCATACTCTTTTTTTTTTACTAATAGATCTTTTACCTTATCCTTTTCAAAAGGACACATAGAGTTGGTTCCCATTTTGGCACAGTCATGGAGGATATTGGCAATGATTGCAAGATTTACCTACCAATTCCTATTATTGGAAGCTTTTGAAGCCCTTTCAACACATATTTGCTTGCCTCAACATGCTCCAAAATCACGTCAACCTCATTCATCTCTATTAATTCCTTCCCCTTTGCCTTACACTATTTTTCTTCTTTCTCTCTCTCATTCGCACCACTAAACAACTACGCCATTTTATCTGAATTAATCTCTCTTCACATCATACCCTCTAAACAAGTACACCATTTTATCTGCATTAATCTTTGTTTCTCGTGTCTTGAGGGAAAACAACAATGTCTACCCAACCCTCAAAACAAACACTTGACTGTATTTATTAATTAATTAAAAATAAAGAATACATTGTGTAGACACCAAAATCTGGTCTAAGCCTGCGACTTCAATATTCTTCATAATTCCTATTCTTCATGGTCATGATTAAACAATCTTAATTATTTAATTAATTCATCTTAATATTAATTCTTCTATTAATTAAATAATCCTAATTATTTAATTAATTCATCTTAACATTAATTCTTCTATTGATTAAATAATCTTAATTATTTAATTAATTCATCTTAACATTAATTCTTCTATTGATTAAATAATCTTAATTATTTTAATTTAATTCACACTTTTCTTTATTCTATTTGATTAATTAAATAAATGTTTTTTGTTTAATTATGTTACTACTTAACCTTATCCTTCTTGTCAAATTAAATAAATTCTTATTTAATTTACTCTTTATCATATTTCACCTATAATTAAATAAATTCTTTATTTAATTATTCATTTAAATCCTTTCATCACTTAATTAAATAAATCTTATTTATTTAATTATTCTTCAAATATCGGATCTTGAATTAAATGAATTATTTAATTCATAAATTCTATTTTAACGCATTCCTCTATATTTTAGATAATTGTGTGAGTTATCTAAGTATTCACTTTTACTCAACTCGACATCTATTTTAATCACTCAGTTAACTCTTCATTTGATGTCCAAGTGGCTGTCTAGAGTAATCTCTTCGTCAAATCATTCAATCGTCCAGTTCTAACTTATTTGCGTGTACATGCGGATTAATTAAATATTCTTATTTAATTAATTAAACCTCGTGCATGCATTCAAACAGAGAGTCATTATAATCAATCTTCATCTTTGTCATGCAAAGATATTTCTTATGTTTTTGAATGCCGAACTGAAGATTAAATCATTTATTTAATCTTTAATCCTATTTCTAGTTTGTATCACTCATGTCACTACTAACAGTTATCAGAATGCATGTCTAATTTGTCGATCTCAACCGTCCGTTGATTTTCCAATCTTGACTTGTCGTTTGAATAATCAATTTTCTATAAATTGATTTGTCATTCTTCATTCACATCTCTCACGAAATCTTATGACTTTTGAGAGCACCTTTGTCTTGAATCTTCGATATTTTGCTAATCACTATCTTAGGCTATACTTGCACGAACTCTTGAAAATATGAGGGCAATTATACTACACAACCAAAATGGAGAAGGGTAATCGAGATGAATCATGGAAATACGTTTGAAATTGGTGAGATTGTTCTAGTTTTGTTTACGTTTCTGACTTTCCTATGCTCTTTGTTGCTTAACATTAGATTTGCATATTAGATCTTAGTATTGCATGCATGTTTGCTTCTAATGATCTCCTTGTTTCTATTGTGAATTTTTCTATGGCATTACATTTGGTGAACCCGACATGAAGAAACCATCTTTGCGGATCCGTAGATCTTTTATTTTTTGGTTTTTGCAGATTTTTCGTACAAAACGATGCATCTGAAGTTTTCTGAACTGCAATTGATTTCCTGAAATGCATCTGATAGAGGAAATGATGCATCTGTATTTTTCAGAACTGCAATTGATTTCCTGAGCCACAACTGACGAAGAAATGACACATCTGACTAGTAATGAAACGACGCAATTGACTGGTAAAATTTTATTTCTGTTTCCTAGAAATTTGGATTTTTCAATTGATTTTTGTGTTACTAATATTTTATTTTCAACGTGTGGCCATTTGGAGTTAACAAGCTTTTGCAAGATGATTGACGAAGACAATATTGAAAATCAATAATTAGTTTTTCTATAGGACTTGGTACATCAAAGTATCCTCTCCCCTTGCACATCCGTACAATCCTGGGTATAAGAGAAATGGTTACCAACTCTAGAACTTGGGTCTGTTCTAGTGGGAAAAAGTACTCACCCCAGGACAACTCAGACCAATAGCACCATGAACCCGAGGGACTTCCAGTAGGTATATAAAAGTGGGTTCTTGGGGAAACCCCAAGAATCACGAGTGTGGTTCCAACGAGATGGATCCGAAAGGGGACTCGCGCCATATGGATCACACCCTACAAATGGAATGCCCGTACTAAATACCTTTTGTTTTAGAGACCAACCTATTTGTGGCCGTCGCTTGGTATAGTGCAGGGTACAATATCATGCCCAAAGATACTCACTACTGATCCCCTTGAGTAGAGATAGCAGTTCTTGGGAGGTCATGGCCCAAAGAATTCAGAATTGGTGTGCTCGAAAGACGTTAATGAGCCATGGAGGGGAGCCAATGCCACCAAATTCCTAAGCTATCCACTCTCGAGAAGGAAAGGTGTTCATCACCAATCTGGGGTATTTCGGTGGGCTATACCAAGTATACAAACCTTAGGCCTTTGGCCTATTGGGATGTACTTGTCTGTTATCAATTTAAATGTTCTTTGAGTCCAAAATTGAAACTAAAAACACTTTGTCTTATGATTGTCTTTGATTGTCAGAATTTGATCACAGAAAATAGAGTTAGTTTAAATTTCATGTCACTGAAAATTCACAGAGAGTCGCAACTGTTCATCAGAAACTCACATCTAATTTTTAGAGTCGCATCTGTTAAATTTTGAGTCGCATTTGTTAATTTTCGAGTCATATCTATCATTATCAGTCGCATCTATCAAGATTAGGGTCGCATCTATCAGTTTGGCTCACATTTTCTTTGGAACACCGCATGCGTTATATTCTGAGTCACAACTGTCAGTATGAATCGCATATGTTAAAAGGTTAAACGCATCTATCAGAGTCAAGTTGAACTTTACTAGAGAAACGCAATTGATTACTGGAAAACCGCAACTATTATTTTGAACCACATATGTGAAATCCTGCAACGCATCTGTTTGATTATCAGAAAACCAGAATTCACTATCACTATCCAGTCAACACGGTTATACCAGTTTCATTTGTCTTTACTTAAACAGTCTTTGAAACAGAAACCTGAAACGAGTTGCTCAATTTTGTATCCTTTAGGGTCGGTTAGTCATTACCATAGTTGTCTTCATTTAGAGTTTGGCTTCATCCTAGGGTACATATTACCTTGCATTAGACTTCTAAAAATGTCACTTTTACAAACTTTAGGAGTAGTCCACCATCTATACTCTAGAAAAGTCATAGTGTCAAAAAAAATTGTCATTGAACCTAGTCTTATCATCTTATACTTTGTCCTACAGAGAGTCTTCCTAGCTCATCAGTCTAGTTAGGAAACTAAACTTGTCTTTGATCCTCATCCTACATTGGTTCCTTAACTAAATTGACACCTTGGTTTGACTTTAGGCAGTTGGTCCCTTCATCTTGGGTTTGTAGAATTGATCACTTTAGGGTCTTGCTTATTTTTTTGCATCTTTAGAGTCTAGACTAGTGTCATCCTAGAAACATCCCTTATCTTGCGTACAAAAATCCCAAAAACATAGCTTAGGTTGCATACCTTAGACTTAAGTCACTCTTTGCATTGTCATACCTTAGCCCTCATATCACATACCTTAGTCATACTCCATCTTTCATCATAACCTCACCACCATGTCTGTAATTTACCTTGATATGCGTGCTAGTCAAGTTGAATACCAGTTACTCTGTAATGTTCAATTCCAACAAGCCATATACTTTAAAAGACATTTTATCCAATCCAAATGCCAACCAACGTCAACCCATGGTCACCTACCTACATACCCTTCCTACCAACAATCCATAAGTCCTAGTCCTCCAACCATCTACCCTCATTATCAAGAGTCCCTTAGCATAATCCATGCCATGAATCCACAACAAACATCCACTTATCACCCTTATCCTAACATTGACAAGGGAAACCAACCTTCCACTAATCCCTTCCAAGTTTCCATGTCCTACCCTAGTCCTTCATCCACTAACTCCTTCCAAGCCTCCATGTCCTATCCTAGTTCTTCATCCACTAATCCCTTCCATGCCACTCCATCTCAATCTACATTTAGTCATGACAATACATCTATTCATGGTCTCCAAAGTCACATCCCATCTACTAAACTTGAGGATACATGTCAAATGGAAAGTCTAAAGCATGACTTCGTGGCTTCACCTTCATGTCAAGATCAAATTAGTCTATCCCACGACCCTATCTTTAAGTCCATCCAAGAAGTCCTTCTAGATAATCATGCCATCCAATGTACGCCTATTATTGATCAAGATTTCATTCTCAATCATATCATTCAAGACAAACCCATCTTTGATCAAGACACTACTATTGAGCAAGAAGTCCAAAATGATCCACTCCTTGACCTTTATGCCATTCATGATCAAACATTTGAAGATGACCCTATCCAGGTACCAAACACATCCATTTTCCAAAATGAGACACTTGCCTTCTTTGAACACATAGATGATATTCCTCTAGAATGAGAGTCTTCTACTCTAGATATATTTGCGAATGATCAAGCTATAGCCGAGTTCATTGGACTCTATGATAATGACCATAGAGATGGTTTCGACATTGACTTGGAAGCACCAGTAGAATCCTCTGAATCTAGTATGTCACAAAATCACACCAAATATATCCAACATGTCAATGAAGATAAGAGATCCTATCAACTAGGATCATCCACTTTTATCAAATCAAGCTTTCTTGTAGAGGAGAAGATTCAAAGTAATAGTTTCCACATGCACAGTGATGGGTTAGCATCTTGCTTTCAAAATAAAAAATACCCCATTGCAAAAAAAAAAATTCAGAGCATGTAGTATCAAGGAAAAGGACTAGGGATACACGAGCAAGGAATTCTAGAACCAGTATAGTTTCAGGAAAATCCTAGACATCAAGGTCTTGGTTATCCTTCAATCAGTGAATCTAATGATGTTAATGTTACCTTCTCGATATTGGGGGAAACTTTATCTGATACAAACATCAAAATGGAGGCCATGAGTAGTTCTTACCATAAGGTTGTTGCCAACACTCCTTCCATCCATACCATAAATTGTCATTCCAACATGAATAAACCTTCCATTTGGAACCAACAAAAACAAAGTTCTTCAAAATTCAAAGTTCAAAATCAAATATCAAAGGCCATTGAATGAATCAAAAATCCAAGTGGACAAATAAAGTTAAAGTGGATCCTAAAGAAAAATGGATCAAGCAAAGAAAATAGTTCAAAAGTAAAAGTCAATCAAAATGTGGAGCCACAAGAAAAGAGGACTCCCACATATAATAAATGTCCACCTCCTTCACAATGGTCATCATACAAGGCATATAAAAGTCATGGTTCCAAACTTTATCCCAATCTGAAACCTAGTCTCCATCATCCATCACCATTGTTTCTATGCATTCTAGTGCATCATTCAATCCATATAATCTTTCTATGCATTCTAGTGCATCATTCAAAACATTCATTGGCTTTGTTTCTAGCATGGCTGCAAACCTTGATCCTTTAGTCACATTATCATCATCCTCATGTTGTTTCGGGGTGTGTCCTTCCTACTTCAAACAATATTGTCACCATCCTCATCACCTATCAATTGGTTTTCAGCTTGACTAGGGGCAAGATCATGATTGTCCTTTGATTCTTGTGCATGCTTGCTTGGTTACTTGTAGGAATCACTACCCTGTACATAGTCCACTACCCTGTACATAGTCCTTATCCCTGTACATAGTCCTCATTCCTATACATAGTCCTTATCCCTATACATATTATCTATCCCTGTACATATCCCTTATCTTTTGTGTCCATCGCTTGTATATATCATTCCTAATAAGTGGTAGTCTTTCCCATAACTCAAAATGATTGACATCGAGAGCATTTCATATCCCTCGTTCTACCCTATTCCTAGTCAATTGGTCTTATACTTGACTGGGGGAAAACACTTGACATGTGTCATATTGGTTCTTACATTGGCTATGTTGAAGACGTAAAACCATGGAAAATCCACAAACATCACAAAATGACCTGAGAAAACACAGAAACATTAGAAAAATTCATAAAGACAAAAAAAATCAAAACATTTCAAAAATCCAAAAACAAAGTCAGAGTCAGTCGCACTTGTCCATCTTTGTCATTTGTCGAACTATGTTGCCTCTGCAACTGGACGTAGGCAAGGCCATCTGCTAATGTGCCCCTGAGGCATTAGGTCAGTCCGTTTAGGTTTGTCTGTATAAATTCATGATTTAATCAGTATGTCTATATGACAAGGTCATTGGTCGTGTCGAACTACGAAGTCTCTGCGTGTACAATGTAGGCAAGGCCATCAATCGATGAGCCCCCGAGGCCGCAATAGGTCAGCCCTTTAGGGTTCGTTGCATTCACTTTCACACACATCTTCTATTTGTAGTCAGTCTTGTCAGTCAAGTCAAGTCGAACTATGAGGTATGTGTGTGTATAACGTAGGCAAGGCCATCAATCAATGAGCCCCTAAGACCGCACTAGGTTAGTCCTCTAGGGTTTGTTGTTACACACAATCAATTGTCAACACTTCATATCAAGTCATGCATTAATCTGGTGAACAAGTCAGCAATGTCTCTGAGTCAAATCAAACACCTTGCCAAACAAAAAATCCAAATCAGATCAATTAATGTCTGCTACAGGATGTGTCCTTCATGGAAGAAAACATCATCATAGCAATCAACTTGTATCTTATTCAGGATGAGTCCTTCCTGACTACTGATATCAATAAATAGTCAACCTATGTCTTATTCAGGATGTGTCCTTCCTGCATAATCGACAAGGTCGAACAATCAAACATAGCCTTATACAGGTTATCACATCAACGACATTTGACTCAACATCTTATATGATACATGTCTTTATGAAACTGGGCTTTGTCATGCCTTATACAGATAGTCATAACATTGAAACTAGACTCAAAATCTTATCTGGTATGTGTATCTCCTGAAATTAGGCTCTATCAATCAACAAATCAAACAAACAAATCATGTTTTGGCAAATATTTTACTGGCTTTTTGACTTTATGGCTTATTTATCTTATCATTTATCTTGAATTGATGACTGGGGTTCATGTTACTAGCTTTCTCAAGGATGTCCCATGAAGGATTTAGAGAAGCAACGATGTATCAGAATTCTATTTTCTTTGACTGCTGTCTATCAACTATCTTTTGAATTTGATTTTGAGTCATGTTACTAGTTTCCTCAAGGATGTCTCATGAAGGATTTAGAGGAGCAATGATGTCTCATGACCCGGCTTTTACTTTGTTTGCTGTCTATGGTTTGTCTTGACAAAAAGATTGGGGCAACTTGTGTCCTTAGTATGATTTAATGACACTCCTTGTCTGTGAATGTCTGTTGTTAGCAAGTGGATGACCTTGCACACCTTGATCTATGTCATATCCTGGTGTTTTTCTCCATTTGTATTAGTCCCGCCCAATGATGATAAAGTGCAATACCTTTTGTGATACAGCGAAACATCAAAGATTGCTAATACTAACATCATGATCTTTTATTATTCATCTTCCTTTTTGCACTAATATTTCTTCTTTTCTACATCTTCACCACCATTATCTATTTTCCTCTATCCTTTTTTTCTTTCTTTCATCTTCTAGTTCTCTCATCGATTTCAAGAGCACACTCATGTTCTTTGAACACGCCTGTCCTCTCGAGGGGAAATACCTTCACCTGTTTTTACACTAGGGCATTACTAGGGCATATTTCTTATTGATTTTCTTCAATGCCAAAATGACATTTGTATCCAAGGGGCAAATAATACCAAATGCAGTTAAACTGCGACTCAGTATTCTTCAATTGAATTCCCATTAGCTATGGTCGCAGTTAAATAATCTTAATTATTTGAGTGAATTCATCTTAATATTAATTCTTCATTGGGTAAATAATCTTAATTATTTGGTGAATTCATCTTATTTAATTGTTTATTAATTTAAATAATCTTGAATTATTTGAATTAATTCATCTTAACAGTGATTCTTCATATTGATTAAATAATCTTAATTGTTATTTAATTAATTCATCTTAACATTAATTCTTACATTGATTTAAATGATACTTAATTATTTAATTGAATTCATCTTAACATTAATTCTTCTATTAATTAAATGTCTTAATTGTTTTGAATTAATTCACTTTCTTTATTCTATTTGATTAATTAAATAAACATTTATTTTTTAGTATGTTACTAATTAACCATATCCTTCTTGTCAAAATTAAATGAAGTTCTTGTTTTAGAATTTATACTCTATCATATTTCAGCTTATAATTAAATGGAATTCTTTTATTTAATTATTCATTTAAATCCCTTCATCACTTAATTAAATAAATCTTATTTATTTAATTTATTCTTCAAATATCCGGATCTTGAATTAAATGAATTATTTAATTCCATAGAATTCTATTTTAGCATGTTCCTCTATATTTTTAGATGGTGTGTGAGGTTATCTGAGTATTCCTTTTCGACTCAACATCTATTTTAATCGCTCAGTTAACTCTTCATTTGATGTCTGAGTGGCTATCTGGAGTAATCTCTTTGTCAGATCATTCAATCATCTAGTTCTAACTTATTTGCATGTACATGTGGATTAATTAAATATTCTTATTTAATTAATTAAACCTCGTGCATGCATTCAAACAGAGAGTTGTTATAATCAATCTTCATCTTTGTCATGCAAAGATATTTCTTATGTTTTTGAATGCCGAACTGAAGATTAAATCATTTATTTAATCTTTAATCCTATTTCTAGTTTGTATCACTCATGTCACTACTAACAGTTATCAGAATGCATGTCTAATTTGTCGATCTCAACCATCCGTTGATCTTTCAATCTTGACCTGTCATTTGAATAATCAATTTTCTATAAATTGATTTGTCATTCTTCATTCCAATCTCTCGAAAAATCTTATGACTTTTGAGAGCACCTTTGTCTTGAATCTTCGATATTTTGCTA
The DNA here is from genome assembly GCA_007258455.2 of Sequoia sempervirens. Classification (NCBI taxonomy): domain Eukaryota; kingdom Viridiplantae; phylum Streptophyta; class Pinopsida; order Cupressales; family Cupressaceae; genus Sequoia; species Sequoia sempervirens. The sequence goes on from VDFB02277362.1 coordinate 49,939, forward strand.
ATCACTATCTTAGGCTATACTTCCATGAACTCTTGAAAATCTGAGGGCAATTATACTACACAACCAAAATGGAGAAGGGCAATCAAGATGAATCATGGAAATATGTTTGAAATTGGTGAGATTGTTCTAGTTTTGTTTACGTTTCTAACTTTCCTATGTTCATTGTTGCTTAACATTAGATTTGCATATTAGATCTTAGTATTGCATGCATGTTTGCTTCTAATGATCTCCTTGTTTCTATTGTGCATTTTTCTATGGCGTTACACATTGTATCTTTATTTTTAATTAATTAATAAATATGTCAAATGTCTGTTTTGAGGGCTACATAGACAACTCTTTTTTCCTCTATGTCATATCTCATTTAATGGTGTTAGTCTCCTACATTTATTTCTTTGACCACCTTGAACTTTTTTTTGGTCTATCCCCTCACGTGAATGATCAAGAAAAATGGGGTGGGTGTCATGTGCCATGCCCACTCTCTCCCCATTCACTTCTTTCCTTATTTTATTTTTATTTGTTTCCCCACCCGACACTTGTCCAGCATGGAAGTCTATGGTGGGGATGTGACAATAAGATACTTCTCAATAATACAAAAAAAAAATTAAACCATTCAATATGATTTAATAACACATAAAAAAATATAATAATAATAATTTTTAGAATATTTTTAAACATAAAAATATAATTATATAATTAATTTTCTTATTATTCATTATTAGTTAAGCTGATTTCTATAATTCATCTACTAGCACTTGCATCGAAAGGAGGTGCAAAGGTTATGCCAATTGTATTTTATATTAGTCCTAGTCAAAATAAAACACATTTTTAAAATATTATTTTGTATAAAGTACGTTCCAAATTTTTTCCTTTGAAAAAAAATAATTTTAAAAACGAGGGATAAAAGGCATGTATAGTAGACTCTTGTTAGAAATGATATGCCTACAAGATATCCTAATGTTCAATCATTCTTCACCAATGGAAAACAAAGGAGGTGCATATGTTTTCCTTTTAGCTATTGTTATAGTAGATGCAAAGTTCCGTAAGGGGTGGTGAGGCTCAGATGAATCATGAAATCATCTCTTTCTGCATGTTGGTTTATAGTCAGCCTTTTCTTATTTCCTCTACTCCTATACCTTTATCCACACAAACATCTCCTCTGTCACTTCCCAAGATTTTATAACCAATTACTAACCAAACATGTATGAACATAATTTTCATACACAAGTACACATATACTCGTTTGTTACAATGCAACAACAAATTCACACAAATACACTTAACAAACAGGATCTAATGTAATCCAATCTTAACTATTATGTATGCCTATTTTATCTTTTGTATACATGAAAGAGTTGTAGATGAAAGCTTGAAGCAATGATAACTATAGTTAATTAACCTTTTCCGGTGATTTAACTTATGTGTTCTCCATGGATGAGTGTTCTAGTGCTAGGGGCTCCAATTACTCACTACTCATCTTTCTAACAATTCTTTGGCTACTACTTTCTCAAAGTTGTAGTCATTAGGATCAACAGTAGTCAAATTAGATTGAAAAGGAATATATTAACTATGATAACATTTTTGGACTACCTACATATCATCTCTTCAGATTGTATGGTACTAAAAGGAAAACTATACAATAAAGGTCATAAACCAGAAACATGTATAGTCAAATTTATGATGTATATATATGGTTTAATGTTGCAATTGGGAAAATAAAGTTTGTTGATATTTTTGTCAATATAAAGAAAAAATCATGTTTGGGTTTAAGGGCATTTGATCATGTTAATGTTTTAAGTTTACATACTCAAAGTTGCAATTTATTGAGTTGTGTTGGGTCCTAAGAACTTTTTGTTCTACTAATTTGATAGCTCCTCATTACTTTGAATAGCTCTGCATTATCACTATACTCTATCAAACTCATAGTCTTTTTGTTACTTTGCAAGGTGACTCAAAACAAATTTACAAAAAAATGTGTACATATAAAATTTACCACATTGGACCCTCCCAAGAAATAAATCCATACAATCATAACCTTCAAGACATAACACTTGTTCCAACTGGTAGACCATTTCTTTATGGGACACCCATGGCTCTTTGATTCAATTTCATTTATTGTGGCAGAACAAAAATGTTGTGGTTTACTACTTGTGATGTTGTATACTTTGTGTATATGTGAATAAAGTTAAAGAGCACTACAATGGCCCAATACTGTTTAATTATAGCCATGGAGTTTTCTTCGATGAGATTTTTTCTCAATCAACATTTCAGGTCATTTCAACTGATCCATCATAAGAATAAGATTCACATTTCATAGTTTGTTAGGTTTTGCAATATTCCATTAACTATTTGTCTTGTATAATGGTAATGGACATTTAATATTTTGGTTTTGATTGTGTATGTTTTTAGTCGACATTCCAAATCATTTTGACTGATCCATCATAAGGAATAAGATTCACATTTGATAGTTTGTTAGGTTTTGCAATATGCCATTAATTAATATTTTGATTTTGAGTATATATGTTTTTAATCAACATTTCAAATCATTCTAACTAATCCATGATAAGTAATAAGAGAGTGATGGATTAGATTGTAGAATCAATCTTAAAAAGAGATAGGGGAGGAGGTGATGAAAGTATGGAAAAAAAGATTAGTAGAATGACTTGAAAAGATAGCTTAACCAAATGATGATAAACATGACATATCAAAATAGTAAAATAGTAAATAACATAATAGATTATTCACTAACAATTGAAATAACAAGAAAACACAAATTAGATATACATTTAAGATTATGAAAATTATAAGAATATAGAAAAAAGGATGTGTATATCTGAATGTTTATACTATATAAACTATAGTAGGGTGTCCATAGTATGTGGAGAACTCATGCCAATTATCGAGCATTTTGTTAAATTTAATTAATCTTCTAACTGGCCTGTATGTTGACAATGGGCATTTGACCTTATATTAAATTTGATTCTCCCAAGGGAGTTTGGTTATTATTTTTATATGGGCATTTTTGTACCATCATGTTAATTTAATTGGAATAGTGGAAATCTATATTAGGGTTTGTGAGTATTGTTACTCTTTTTATACTAATTTTGATGATAGAGTTATAAAAGAGGCTTGTATTGGGGCTGTGGACCACCTTCATCATGCCAGGGCTCATACTCCATTATAAATCTTAGCTGTTGAACTTTTACTTAATATGTCAAATGAAAATCTCTTATAGCTTTATAAGTTTATACAGAATTGGAACATTGTGGATAGGGGTTAGTTAAACCTCTTGATTTGTCACAAAAGTTGGACCACTTAGTTGAGATTGACACAGGTGTGTAACCTCCGGATTTGTCACAAAAGTTGGACCACTTAGTTGAAATTGATAGAAGTGTGTAATACCCTTACTTTGTACTACTTTATTTTGATTTGAATAAATTTTTACCCCTCTTTTAATATAAGTCTATGCATTGTGTTAAACAAGTTCCCTGTAAACTAGGATCCAAACTCTGCATATTGATTTCCTTAGCAATGAAAATTTATCCCTATTTTTTCTTACATAAATGAATTTCCAGTACCAATTTATTATTCTTAACAATTAAAAAGTTGGATGTAATGTCCCCTTTCTAATTAGTTCTACCGAGTACTTTCAGCTAGTTACTTTTAGCAATTAGACAGGACTGAATGATGGAATAAGGTGTCTAGCTGAGTGGGTGTTCTAGCAGCATAGGAGTAGCAATTAGATTGGCAGTGCTATAGTTCTTTGTGTCTTTCAGTTGGAACAATGTAGCTGAGTCTGTTAGTAGAATAAGCAGTTGATTCTTTCAATTAGGAATGGCTAAGTATTCAGTTAGGAAGAGATCGAGTCCTTCAATTTTGGTCATATAAGAGCTGCAGCAGAAGGGACTTCCTTCTCCACCTCTTGTGTTGGAGCAGCAAGGGCCTCTTTTTCTTCTATTACTTCCTTAGCAACTTCCTTTTCTTCTTCTTCTTTAGTAGGGGATTCTTCTTTTTCTTCTTTGGTAGGTGTCGCTTCTTGCACCACCTCTTCTTTTGCTTCCTTGGCTAGAATCTCAACTGGGGTTGATACCTCTTCAACCTTAGCCTCCTCCACTGCAGGGCTTTCTTCCTCTACTTTTGTCTCCTCAACAACGGTCACTTTCTTCAACTATTGTCTCCACAGCCTTTGCTTTACAAGCACACAATAATAGATTTTAAGCTTCCATGGTTGATTATAATGGAACAAGAGCTTCTGTGTGTGCTAGTTTTCTTATCAAAGTTTTGGATCACGCTATCCCTTTTTGGTTTATTATGATCAAGATAAAGAATGAAAGAAAAACAAATTAAAAAATCCCCCATTTTGATTTTATTCTGAGGATGAATCAAGAACATGATGTCCACAAAAAATCTCTCACAGTCACAGCTGATATATCGGCAAACAAAAACTTTCAAAGATACACCTATTGTTCTGAGTATAACTTGTAGAGCATGCAGGAAAGAAAAGAAGATGGAAATGAGATTATGTAGGCAAGAAAGGAGGATGGAAATGAGAGAAAGTCTCTATGCTTATCGAGAAAATATTTGATCCGATTTGCTTTCTTCCAGATTTGATGCGATTTGCTTTCTTTTGATTTGAATCTGATCTCATTTGATTTCCTCTTATTAAATTTCGCTTGAGACATACTAACTTCCGGTGGGCTGTGCCCACAATAGACAGCCTATCGGCTACTTATAACAAGTATTAATAAATAATTTCTCTTTCAATTATATTAATAAAAGTCAATATTAATCAATCTAATGTTTTCCATCCTTTCAATTAATCTTCTGTACTAACCTTATAAAATTCAATGGAAATATATAGAATTCAAGACATGGCCCCACCATATAAGAAAAGTTATAGAAATATAGTGGTCGATCTATTTTCTTTCATTCCCACAAACAAGAAAAACCCAATAAGAAACCAAAGTAGTGGGATCAATTCTTAAATTCAGTGGAAAAATGTGGAATCCTCTAAGACATTGGCCCACCTTATAATGGAAAATTTTGGACTAACCTATTTCTTTTGTTCCTATTTTCATTAGCCCAATTCTTTTGTTAGCTCCTCTCTTCTACAAATACCTCTCCCATCACACAACTCTCTCAAATGCATAGCAGCTCTTGGAGTTTCTGATAGGGAAAAGGATAGTTTTCTTTACATTAGAGAAGAAAAACAAAATGGTTGTCAAGCTGCTTGGACCTGTCTATCCTGCCTGTAGTAGAAGGATGATCATATGTCTGATAGAGAAAGATGTTGAGTTCAAAATTGTGCCTATTGATATGATTAAAGGGGAGCACAAAAAATGAGAGTTCTTGGCCTTACAAGTAGGGGACCGTCCTTATAGTATAAAAAATTTTGGTTGTTGGTTTTAAAATAGCCCATTTATCTGGTTATGTTGTTAGTAACTTGTATTTGTATGGTGTATGATGTAGCCATTTAGAAAAGTTCTAGTAGTACAGGATGGAAGTCTCACCCTATTTGGTAATGATGTTAATTGTATATATGTTTATTGGTAGTCTAGATTATTGCTTTGAATTTGATATATTCATTATATATATATATATACCTGATTTGCTTAGCATAGATTATCCTCTTCCATGTGATATGTTTAATTCTTTGTTCAAAACTTATGTGGGTAGAGTATGTTAGCTCTCAAAAATGCAGTTAGAATGTCTCAAGAGGTTGCCAATCTCTTGATACATTCTAGGGTAACAGAAAAGGTCAAATGAATTGAACCTTCTACTCTTTAGGTGTTGCTAAACCTAGGTGGGTATACCTATTTGAATTGAGTAGACTTGGCTTATGATTATCTTTCTTGCAGTGATTTGTCCACAATGGCAGATGGAAGTGAACAAATGAAATGAAATTTGGTATAAATCGTATAGCAATCTTCTAATATAAATTCTAATATGTTCAGTTAATAGATGTAAAGAAACTGAATGAATCCAAATGATGAAATGCGGAGACTAGTGCCTTATTGGGTATTTGGAGTCAAATGAAATCAAGATGAACAACATTTCCTGGCAGAAACTCAAATGGTTTGGCATATGTTTTGTTCATAACTTTTATAAACATGCAAGACTGTGATTACTAAGCTCTACTTAATGATCAAGATGAAATTTTTTGATTACTATGATCAACCAAGGTGATTTAATCTTTGCTTGAAAGAACCAATCAATTGACCACACAGATACAACAAATGTGCACTAATAAACTGATTATAAACTTGTTATATCAATTTAAACAACCAAAAAGCATCAATCTTGGAGACATCTTAGCAATACTTTCAATAAATTCAATAGACAATTGACACCAAAAAATGCAGTAACATCAACTGACTTTCATAGATACCTCCATTTTGAAATCATGTAATCATAGTCTCTAATCTAAGAGTTTTATTCTACTGTATCCATCTAACTATTTTATATCGAATAATCTAATATTTGATGATCATATTACAATCACAAAATGGACATTTATACACCAGCATTCGAAAAAAAAATCACTTTGAGATCCCATGTTAGCCTATTGCTGAATTTGGGAACATCCCATGTCAGCCAACAGTGTTTTGAGTTTTGCTAATTATTAGCAAACATTCGCTGTGACAACCTTGTAGTCATAGCAAATTCAAGAGGTATCCTTTCATCCTTTTTTGTTTCGCTGTGACCCATGGAGTTGGGGAGATGTCCCACACTTTGTATTATGTCTCCCTGAGATGTGCTCATTTGTTATGTTGTCCATTCGCAAAGACACAAGCAAGTTTCTCACCGATGTGTCCCTTTTGTTTCATTCGTTGTCACCGTAACCTTGTAATATTAGGGAGATGCTATATAGATCACCTCATGTTTCACCGAGAGCCCTCATGATACATTATGGTCGCTATGACATAAGGGTTCTCTCGCCGATGTATCCTTTTATCTCATGTACATATTGCTGAAAATAATCTTAGACGGGGAGATGTCTCAAAGAATTCGTTGAGTCATACCGAGATATTCCTTCCATCTGGCACATCACCGAGACATATTAATTCTCTCACCAAAAACCACCAATATAATCCCTTCGTGCTTTGTCAGCGAGACTGGACAGGTTCGTTGAGATATTACTCTGATGCTCATTACTCTTACTGATATGTATTTTGTTATTGGCGATCGGCAAGACATAATGAATTCGCTATGACTTTACATCGATGCTACTTGTTTGGCTGAAATGAATCCTCATATGCTATTCGGTGAGACTCTTCCTGATAACTCGTTGGTGAAGACCCTTTGTTGGCAAGACCCAACAAAGTCATTGAGAACTCACTCTGATGATCACTTAGTCAAGCTGATAATTCCTTTGGTGCATCGATCGATGAGACAAAAGGTAATCAGCAAGTTTACATACCGAAGAAAATCTTTTGCTAATATGTGTATGCATCAACCACCAGTCGATGAGACATAGAGATCTCGCTAAGACTTCAATCCAATGCCATAACTCCTGCCGATATGCTCCTTTTATGTCTCCAAAACAATGAAAAAGTCTTGTCGATAGCTGCCAGTAGATGAAGTCCAATCGCTATGACACCAAAAATATCTTGCCGATAGACAACACAAATGTATATCAGCAGAAAATACAAAATGGATCAGGGAGACCCTAGTACTCTCATGCCGATATAGACCATGATGTGAAAAATGCAGACCTCGTGGATTTTATGGGACAAATATATGCAAAGTGTGAGCAGAATGATATGAAAACAAACCCCTATGCCTATGATGAGGACTCCTATGGAAACTTAGGGGTATGAAAACTTGTGAAATTATTCATAATTTTATAGTTCTAACAGTGGCTCCGTCTGGGGATGAATAATTGTGAGATCATTGCAAGGATCTAGATCTCTGGGTGAGCAGACCAAACACAAAATGATGAATTAGTGAGAACAATGGAAATGGAAATGTAGCATGGTGGAATGAATGGAAAATGAATGCAAAATGTAGATGAACAAAACCCTAAACTACTGTGCATGGAAAAGAATTTTTAAGAGGATCACCAAGAGTTGTCCATGCATTGGCAACCTTTAATCCTCTGTGTTGCTCAAGAGAAAAATTGGTTCAAGAATTTCCCATGAACAGGCGATTCTTTATCTTCACCAGCCATATTTTGTAGATAATATGAATCTTCACCTTTCTTTCCAACAACCACAAAAGGTCCCAGCCACAAAGCTTCAAACTTTCCATGCTTTCCCTTCTCCTGACACCTTGCGTTCCACATCAGTACCAAATCACTTTCTCCAAATTTTCTATCATTTTCCTCTTTATCAAATAGATACTTTATCTGTGTCTGTAACTTCATGTTTTGGTTTTGGGCAACTCTCCTTATTTCATCAAGTTCAACTAGTTGCTCCATTCTTTCCTCCATAGGTTCAAGAATATCCAAATCTTCCTGAAGGACAAACCTATAGACTGATAACAAATTTTGCAAAGGAATCCTGGCTTGTGCTCCATACACCAATTCAAATGCGGATTTTCCAATTTCCTTTTTCACAGGAATCTTGTCAACCCACACAGCCAGTTTTAATTTTGAATTCCAAGCTTTCTTGTTTTGTCCTAACATCCTCCTTATAATCTTCAAAAGACTCTTATTGCTAGATTCTCCTTGACCATTGGCTTGTAGATGATAAGGAGCTGCATAAGAAATGTTAATGCCATATGTGTCACAGAAGCTTCTGAATTCATCTAACCTAAAACACATCCCATTATTTTTGATTAACCTCAGTGGTGTACTAAATCTGGTGATAATGTTGTCCATTAGGAAATTTTTCACCACTTTACTTGTAGCCTGTTTAGTTGGGATTGCCTCTACCGATTTGGTAAAATAATCAGTGGCCACTAGTATCCACTTGTGTCCTCCACTTGATTTTTTCTATATCTCTCCAATGAAATCAATTCCTCATTGATGAAAAGGGGCATCAACCTGCAAGGGTTGAAGTGGCAAAGCTCCCTGATACTTCAATTTTCTAGAGAACTTCTGTTAGGCTTCACATTTTCTTACATGTGTGAAAGAATCATTAAAAACCCTAGGCCAGTAGTAACCTACCTTGAGAATTTTATGTGCAGTTGTTTTTGTTGAGTAATGTCCTCCACAAACTCCTTCATGCATTTCACTTAGGACATGCCTAGCCTTAGACTCATCCAGACATAACAACAGTATACCATCCTTGTTCTTCCAAAATAGATCTCCATCAATGAAAACATATTTAGATGCTTGAAACTTCAAATTTCTTTTCTGGCTATCACTCAATCCCTCTGGACACTTCATGTACTTAAGGTAATGCATGATATATGTATACCAAGGAGTATGCTCAATGCTCACAATTGCAGTCCCATCATCTACATTACAAACTTGATTTGCTTCAATATTTGATTCTTCCATTAACCTATCCAAGCCTTGACCTCTTACTAGTTTAGTGATTTGTATCTCCATGTCAAAATCTTGGATCTTGTTAATCCATCTGCATCTTTTTCCTGTTACTTTAGATTGTGTCAGAATATCTTTAACAACTGCATGAGGGACATAGGCAATCACCTTTGCTCCAACAAGATATGGCCTAAAAGCTTTTGTAGCTTTTACTAATGCAAATTCTTGTTTTTCCATTATATCATACTTTAATTCAGACCCTTGTAATGACTTGCTGAAGAAAGACACAGGTTGTTCATGACCATCCTCATTCTTCTGTAACATAACAATGGCAATAGTGTGCATTGAAGCAAATTAAAATATCTAAAAAGGCTTTGAAAAATCTGGAGATTTAAGGACAGGAGCTTCCTTGATGGCCCTATTAATGGATATAAAAGCTTCCAAGGCCTCTACATTCCATTCAATTTTTTTCCTTTCTTCAACACTTTTGATATGGGCTTAATGATCTCAGCAAAATTAGAAACAAATCTCCTAACAAATTTAATCTATCCAAAGAATGATTGTATAGCCTTAATAGTTTTGGGAACAGGAGTTTTGTCAGTAGCTTCAACTCTCTCAGGGTCTATCCTAATCCGCTCTTTTGAAACAATATGTCCTAAGAGCTTACCTTCTATGACTGCAAAATGACACTTCTTAGGGTTTAAGCTGATACCATATTCTAGGGCTTTACTAAATACCTTTTCCAGATGTTGCACATGATCTTCATCCTTCTTCAAATAAGCAGTTAGGTCATTCTAATACACCACCATGATAGCATTGATCAGATCTACAAATGCCATGTCCATAGCTCTTTGGAAGGTTGCTCCTACATTAGTGAGACCGAATGGCATTCTTATGTATACATACACTCCCCAATGAGTTGTAAATGTTGTCTTATATTGCTCAGATTCTTTGACCTTAACCTGGCTATATCCTGAAAATCCATCCATCATAGACAGTAGCTCACACCCTGTTACCTTATGCAATATAACTTCCATATTGGGTAGAGGATAATTGTCCTTGAGAGATGCCATATTCAAATTCCTGAAGTCCACACATAGTCTGATGTCTCCATTCTTCTTTCTCACAGGGACCAAGTTCGAGACCCAAGATGAATGCCTGGTTGGTTTAATTATTCCTCCATCTCTGAGCTTTGCCAGTTCCTCCTGCATCTTAGGCTCCAATGTTGGATTTATAGGCCTTTTCTTTTGTCTGAATGACTTAGCACCTGGCTTCAATGGTATTTCATGCTAAATAAAATCTTCCCTATATGCTTTTAGATCTTCATAAGACCAAGCAAATACATGCTTATACTTTCTCAGTAGCTCTATCAGCATTCTTCTAATAGCAAGGCTTATCTTCTTTCCTATGTACACCTGTCTTGGTGCCATCTCAGTCCCCAAGTTAATCTCTTCAACATCTTCCCTTTTGACTGGTGTTTGCTTCATGAGGGACCGATCATTTCCATCATACACCTTCTCTAATGCCACTAAGCCCTTAGGAAGCTTATTTTTTTTGAGCTATAAGATCTCCTTTCCAAACATTGTTTGCTTCCCATCCACTTCTTCAACAAAAGCATTGAAGTCAATTTCTTGGGCTTCATATTGATCTATACAATGGAGGAATTTCAAAGGGTCAGTATCATCATTGAAGACTTGCCAACTACAAATGTTATCAGGAATAGCAGGCCTTGTCTTGAGCTCAATCTATGATACCCCAGCCAATGTAATATCATCTCTTTTCAGCACCACATTTGCTAAAAAATCAGCCATTATGTTCTTTGATCCATCAATCCACTCAATCGAGAAGGCATCAAACAACTCAATTGTGTCCCATACAACATTCTTGTATTGTTTCAATATTTTGTGCTTTGTTGCATACTTTGACTTAATTTGTGAAACAACCAACTCAAAATCACCAAGAACATCTAGCAACTTGATTTTATGTTTCACAGCTATGTTCAGGCCTGTCAATAAAGCTTCATATTCTGACACATTGTTTGTACATTCAAATGCTAACATAAATGAATATTTAGATGTAATACCTTCAAGTGAAACAAATATAATCCTAGCTCCATTGCCCTCTTGGCTACATGCTCCATCAAAATACATCTTCCACACACCATTGTAGTTTTGTGCAACAAGTTTTTCAATTGGGTCAGTATTGACCAACTCTGGCTATGCTAGCTCTATTTTAAAATTCCCAAGATCAACATCACAAAAACAATTGATTTAATCTTGTGGTACATAGTCAACAAGCTGGTTCATTCTTGGCTCCCTATACAACTTGACTTCTTGACCATTCACTAGAATTGTAGCATAAGACAGATCAAATTGAACATTTCCTCCAACTACTGTTGTCCACTGTCTTGATAGAAGCATCCCAAACTGAGGAGGGGTATCAATTACTGTTATATCTATATTATAAGCAACTTGTGGATAAGTAGCCAGTTTGACTTCAACATCTCTCATAATACCTACTACAAGAATAGGTTTGTTATCCATTGCATAGCACTTTCCCCCATTAGTATCAACCCACATGCCAAGCTACCTCATAACTCCTACTGGCATGATGTTTATAGCGGCACTAGAGTTTATCATGCAATTCCTCAGCAGTTTGTTATCTATAAGTAATGTAGTGAAAAAAGGATCAACTTAAGGGGGAGTTGTTAATATATCATTCAAGCAGCCTTCTAGGATATTTACTTTCTCCTGTCTATTGACTACTTTAATAGCTACTCTATTTTTAGAATTCACATGTTTTTCACTTCCATTTGTTATCAATTGAACAAAACTATCTTTGTATTCCTTAATTTTCATCATTTCAAGTAGTGGAATAGACATTTTTACCTGAGATAACAACTGAGTGAAGTCAAAAGAAGAGCCCTCCAACTTAACAATTTTCTTCTGTTCTAAAATTTCTCCTTTGTTTTCTTCCTTTTCTTTTGTACTAGGTTGGTCAGGCTTTTGCATCTCTTTGTGTAATCCCTTCGTTTCCTCCTTTTGGATAGGCTTATGTTCACTTTTATCATGCTATCTATTTTTTGTTTTTTTCACAATTCCTTGTGTCACCTTTTGATCCTTCATAATGATTCCCCTAGGGACACCTTCCTTCTCATTTATTGTTCTATTTCTCAACCAGTATTTACTCTTTGCTTCCTCAACTGCAGCAACAATTAGTCTCTCTATTTCATCTTTGGTGAGTCTCCTCATGCTGCATTGAGTAGGCACCTCAACAGAATGTGGCTCTATATAATCTTCTTCAGCTTCATAAAGGACCTGTTGTTCAGCCATATGGACATTGTATCTCTGATTTGAAACATCATACTCATAACCTTCATCCTCTGAAGATAAATACCTCTCCACAACATGGTGAAAGGTATTTGAAGTCAAATACACTGTGTGATCTTCTCCACCATTTCCTGTCAACATTCTCTCTTCTTGCATCCTTTGGGCTACAACACAATAATTTGGGGAATGTGGCTTATCAAAATCTTCACAGAAATAATTGTTATTCACCATATAGGTTCCCTTCTGCCTCAATGGATCATGAGTTTCTTTGTTTCTAGGCCTAGTTGTTATAGGTTTTCCATCCTTCCAGTCTGTATTATAAGGCATGTCATGCAAGCTCATCATTTCATTCTTGTATGTATTCTCCTTTCTGTACTGATAATTATTGCTTTGTTGAGGGGCACTAGGGTTGTCTCTTTTACTGATTATACCAGCAGCCTTCCTATTGTTTTAAATTATCAGTGCTATCTTCTAAGCTTCAGCTAAGTCCCTTGGGAACCTATTTCTTAGTTCATACCCTCTTTTAGGATCAAATGCATTCAAATAAACAATCAATGCTACAAAATCTAGCAACCTTGATCTAGGAGGTATTTTAGTCTACAACAATCTTCAGTTGAAATAAAAAATTGAGTCATTCTAATTTTTTTGAATTCGCATCAATTCATGAAGAGCAGCATCAAGTACACTTTGATTTCCATATTGCTCTAAGAATCTATCCTGAAATATTTGGAGAGAATCAATAGAGGTTTTTTGCTAGGTTGTTGAACCGATCTTTGGATTCTTCAATAAGTGACATCATGAATAACCTCATATTTAAATCTTCATAAGGCACATCCAAATCCTGAATGAAAGCATTGAAACTCCTTAAGTGGTCTTCATCAGAAATTGCATTACTCCCTATAAAATTAGGCACCATACCCCTCCAACTACCATCCATAGGGTAAGGGTATAATTGAAAACCTGCTAAATCAAATTGTCTAATCATTGTTGTATATTGATGAGGGGGAGGGTTGGGTGGATACTAATATTGGTACGTAGGGTTATTGCATTGTGTATTATGTTGTGGGATATAATGTTGACCATGAGGTGGCTGCATATTTATATGCTGAGTAGGAATGTGAGGTGGATGATTTGGTTGTCTGTATTGATTCCCTACTTGATGGTGAGGAACCCTTGGTGGATCATAAGGCCCTGCACCATGATTACCCTACTTATGAGGTGGCACATACTTTGGGGGGCAACCTGCTATTTGAATAGTGTTTTGAGCTTTCTGCAATTTGAATTCTTTCATTGCTTGCATCATTTGAGCTTTCTCCTGATCCTTTCTCTCCTTTTTCTAAGATTCAAACCATGATTTGACTTCCTCGTAAGTCAAATATTCATAATCATCTTGAGGAATCGTATTCTCATTGATCTGATTTTTATTATTTTCCATTCCTTGTTTGCATTCATGTTGGTATTTGAGTCGTCTTGCTTCAATTCTAGCATCAAACTTAGCCTATTTCTAAGGATCAAGAAAAGGGAAAGGATTTCTTTGATCTTTAGGGGTACAAAGCTCTGTGCTCAAATTATCTTTCCATGTATCATAGTGATCATATGTTTCACAATGTGCTCTTGATGTTTTATCTTTGTCTGTCATGCACATGTCCTCACTTATCCTTTCTCCCTTATCAACCTTGTCATCTTTGTGTGTCCACTTATTGTTACCAACAGGAGCTCCAGTATGACCTCCCCTGTATTGAGATCTTCTTCCATTCATGTTTGAACAGATGTAATGTTTTTGTCAGAGTCGCCACTCACTTTTCTAAAAAGTGAGAAAGTATTTGATATTTCTTATTCCCAGCGGAGTCTGTACAAGGTTTCTGAGTCTATGATTAAGGCCTTGATTCTGAATATGTCTCCAATAGAGTCCCCAATTTGTTAGCTCTCAAAAATGCAGGCGAAATGTCTCAAGAGCCTACCAATCTCTTGATACTTTCTAGGGTAACAGACAAGGTCAAATGAATTGAACCTTCTACTCTTTAGGTGTTGCTAAACCTAGGTCGGTATACCTATTTGAATTGAGCAGATTTGACTTATGATTATCTTTCTTGTAGTGATTTATCCACAATGGCAGATGGAAGTGAACAAATGAAATCAAATTTGGTATAAATCATATAGAAATCTTCTAATCTAAATTCTAATGTGTTCAGTTAATAGATGTAAAGAAACTGAATGAATCCAAATGATGAAATGCAGAGACTAGTGCCTTATTGGGTATGCGGAGTCAAATGAAATCAAGATGAACAACATTTCCTGGCAGAAACTCAAATTGTTTGGCATATTTTCTATTCACAACTTGTATAAACATGCAAGACTATGATTACTAAGCTCTACTTAATGATCCAGATGAAATTTTCTAATTACTGTGATCAACCAAGAGGATTTAATCTTTGCTTGAAAGAACCAATCAATCGACCACACAGATACAACAAATGTGCACTGATAAACTAATTATAAACTTGTTATATCAATTTAAACAACTAGAAAGCATCAATCTTAGAGATAACTTAGCAATACTTTCAATAAGTTCAACAGACAATTGTCTCCAAAAAATGCAGTAACATCAACTGACTTTTAAAAATGCCTCCATTTTGAAATCATGCAATCATAGTCTCTAATCTGAGAGTTTTATTCTACTGTATCCATCTAACTATTGTATATCGAATAATCTAATATCTAATGATCATATTACAATCACAAAATGGATATTTATACACCATCATTTGAAAAACAAATCACTTCGAGATCCCATGTCGGCCTACCGCTGAATTCAGGCATATCCCATGTCGGCCAACAATGTTTTGAGTTTTGCTAATTATCAGCAGACATTCACCATGAGAACCTTGTATTCATACCGAGGTCAAGAGGTATCCTTTTTTCCTTTTGTGTTTCGTTGTGACCCATGGAGTCGGGGAGATGTCCCACAGTTTGTATTATGTCTCCCCGAGATGTGCTCATTTGTTATGTTTTCCATTCGCTAAGACACAAGCAAGTTTCTCACCGATGTGTCCCTTTTGTTTCATTCGTTGTCACCATAACCTTCTGATATTAGGGAGACACTATATAGATCACCTCATGTTTCACCAAGAGCTCTCATGATACATTTTGGTCATCGTGACATAAGGGTTCTCTCGCTAATGTATCCTTTTATCTCATGTATGTCGCTGAAATAAATCATAGTCGGGGAGACGTCTCAAATAATTCATTGAGTCGTATCGATATATTCCTTCCATCTGGTGCATCGCTGAGACATAATAATTCTCTCACCGAAAACAACCAATATAATCCCTTAATGCTTTATCGGTGAGATTGGATAGGTTTGTTGAGATATTACTCTGATGCTCATTACTCTTACCGATATCTATTTCGTTATTGGTGGTCAGCAAGACATAATGAATTTGCTATGACTTTACATCAATGCTACTTGTTTGACCGAAATGAATCCTCATATGTTGTTCGGTGAGACTCTTCCCGATAACTCATTGGTGAAGACCCTTTGTCAGCAAGACCCAACAAAGTTGTTGAGAGCTCACTCTGATGATCATTTAGTCAGGCTGATAAGTCCTTTGGTGCATTGATCGGTGAGACAAAAGGTAATCGGCAAGACTATATACCGAAGAAAATCCTTTTCCGATATGTGTATGCATCAACCGCCAGTTGGTGAGACATAGAGATCTCGCTAAGACTTCAATTTGGCATCATAACTCTTGCCAATATGCTCCTTTTCTATTGCCAAAAAAATGAAAATGTCTTGCCGATAGCTGCTAGTAGATGAAGTCCAATCACTGAGACACCAAAAATGTCTTGCCGATAGGCAACAAAGAAGTATATCAGCAGAAAACGCAAAATGGATCAAGGAGACCCTAGTAATCTCATGCCAATATAGACCATGATGTCAAAAATGCAAACCTCATGGATTTTATGGGACAAATATATGAAAAGTGTGAGCAGAATGATATGATAACAAACCCCTATCCCTATGTGAGGACCCCTGTGGAAACTCAGGGGTATGAAAATTTGTGAAATTATTCAAAAATTTATAGTTCTAACAGAGTAGATAATTACTTTCCTATGATACATTTATTGTATGTGCTCAAAATTTTTTGGTTAGTGCATCTACTATTGACATAATCACTCTATACATTTAGATCTGATTTGGGTAGTGTAGATTTTACTTTTTATTTGGTATGTACAAAGTCAAGGGCTATCATAAGGTACTATGCAAAGAAATATGCAAGATAGGGGACTTGTTTGTTGAGAAAAACTCTGGAGGAGAGAGCATTGATTGAACAATGACTTGAAGTTGAAGGACAGTACTATATTCCTCATGCTACTACATTAGTTTATTAGCTGCTCTTTGCCCCAAGGATTAATGTGCCTCAGGACAAGGAATTGATTGAGAGCAGTGCCCAAAAGTTTGGGGAAGTGTTAGATGTATATGAAGAGAGGTTGTCAAACAGAAAGTACTTGGTAGGGGATTTTTACAGCCTTGCTAACCTATCTCATCTTCCATTTATTGAGTATATAGTGAATGCTACTGATAAGGGATATCTGATTAGGGATAGGAAACATGTGAATGCTTGGTGGGAGGATATTTCTTGCCGACCTACATGGAAAAAGGTTTTGGCTATGTGAAGCCATGGATAATGTAGTTGAGATTTCAAAATTTTACTGTCTTCTGCAAAATAATAAAACCCTCGTGTACTTTGTACATGGTGGAATGATAGCTCTCATGTTTCAATTGATGTCAAGGTGCTAGACTAGAGCATGGATCGAATGCCCCTTTTCTCACTGAGAAGACAACCACCTATGGTACTGCTCAACTATACTCACGACTCCCATGCGGACAAGCCCTTTCAAGTTCTTATATTATGACTTTTTGCTTGCGAGTCCTCCATCTTGAAGGCACTCGACTTTTACAAGTGCATCACACAATTATGCACCTACGAGCTACTATGAGCTCTTCTACTTGCATGGTCCGACCATGTCTAACTATGTTCACTTTCCTGAATGGCTGCTACATCTTTTGTAGACTTGGTGATTCCACCAAGCCTTCATCCTTCATGCCTCCCATAAGACAACTGATTACTAAACTCATCCACCTTGAACTCTGAGTTCACTCTTCACATAGACTGGCTCCCTGAGTGCTCCTGGATCCAACATCAAACTCACAATGAGTTCCTTTTAGCTCTTTGAGGACTTGACTTCCTCCTTACTGGATTGAGCCGAAGATCCCTAACTCACTCGGTCCAATGATTTTAAGGAGTGTGCACCTTTGATTTCATAATACCTACTCAGCTGCTTCCCAAGTCTGACTTGGTTCCACCTTTCTATTAGCATCCTGTTGCATCATGCAACCCTTCTAAGATCTTGCACCAATGATACCAATAGGGTTTGGGATGTTGAGTTTACCACACAACCTCTCCCATCATGGCTAGGGTGGAATGAGATCTTTCCTCATCCCTAATAACCATAATGGACACCTGAGCCACTTGCTTGACTCGAGGCAGGAGCTACTTCTATTTCACTCCTGGAAGGAAGAACATGAGATACCCTCTCCATTTGGTATCCAGTCGTGAACTCTTGGTGTAACTTGACTGCATCCCTATGGTTCTCCTTCTTTTGAACAACCATACCTCCCTATATAAGCTATTAGTACTAATCCCACCAGGTGGTAGGATGACACCAGACTTTGGGTGGATTCCCCCATTTCTTCTTTTCTGTCATGTACTACTTCATAGCCCATAGGGTCTTTTACTTTGCATTGCAGACTCTTTAACTAGCCTGACTAACTCTTATGTCATGACTTGGCATGACCTCTGTAGACCTTCTCTTGCATGACTAACTCTTGGACAAGTCCAACTTGCCTTGTAGAGTTGCACCCATTTAGCACAACCTACCTTAACTTAACTCACCATGACTTGGCATGACTCGACACTCCTTTATGCTCCATGCTACCATCTGCCCACGCTACCTTGAGTAACTTGGCCTTTACGCTAGAACCATATTGTCCTAACTCACCTTGACACTTTCTGTAACACTAACACCAAACGCCTAGCTTCCAATGCAACTTGGCCCACATATATAGACTATGGACTTGGATCACACCTCACGACTTAGCTAATGCCCAATGGATTGCTAGATGGCTCCTCGACTCAGTGTGACCTAGGACGATTCCTAGACTCTATATCCAATAGACTCCTTGTGTCCAACTCGCACCACCACTGCGACTTACCTTGGGTCACACATTGATGTTCTTACAATGTATAACTTGCAATACCAAGGGTACAACCCTATTGCACCACACTCAGAATAGGTCCAGTGCTCCTCAAGTGCACTGTTCACTTCAAGCCCCTGACATTCTCCCCCACTTAAAAATAGGTGACATCCCCGACGCCGAACATATTGACGTGAGAACCATCCTTAACTGCTTGTTGATGAAGACTTATGCACCTATCCCTGGGATCTACAAAAACTAAACTTTAGACATCTTATCTCTTTTGAACTGAAGCTTGATTGAGTGTCCCTGACACTGAAATGCCTTGGCAAGGTCTTGCTTACCTTAACTAACTCACTGAGCTGCCTCCTTACTGAAAACATTACATCCATACTTGGACAACCTTTACTGCTCAGCCACTTCCAGCATCACCTAAAAGCTCACTCCATCAACCCTGTTGTGCAAAGCCTCTAACGACTAGAATGCCACTCTTCTAACACTTTTTCTTGAATTCTTTCCTTCAACTTTCAGCTTCACAGCTTCAATTCATCTTGCCATCCTGTCTGCCCATGATTCCCCTTCGGTACCGTAGCCTCCTCTGATAGGTATACCCTTTTGAGCATGGCTTCGTGGCATGCTCTACACCCACTCGACTACTTGGAGTCTCTCACCTATCAAGCAACTCAAGACTTAGCAACATCTATCTTCCAATACACATCCTATTTCTGACATTCCTTCAATGCTCTGTAATACTTTTTTCCACCTTGCATAGTGTACTTTTGCAAACTCTCAGAGTCTACCCTGGTGTCTGCCTCAACACCCTTGCTTTGCATACTTCATCCACACTGAGTGCACCTTTCACATCTGCCTTGTTTCTTCTGGGTACCCATAATGCTACTATGGAATGCCTTTCGTGCCTATCATTTGACACCTTTATGCCCATCTTGTTCCCATTACACTGCACCAAAATCTCAACCAACATATGCCTTTGTGACCTAGCTCAGCTTTGAAGCCTTTATCCTTTTGTGTTCTTGAGTTTGTGACTTGATTGTTTTGATCTGAATCTTCCAACCTTGGATGCCACTCGATTTCGTCTCGGGTCCAATGTCCCGAACAATGGTCCTACACCCTGAACACTGCCTTGTACAAGTCCCCCATTGATTTTTCCTTGGATCTAACCTTGCTATTAGGATCCTACACCCTACACTCTGAGACTTGACTCAGGTGCCCCTTTACTACTAAGGGGAACATCCACCAAACCACTACAACACTTCACACCACATCCATATCTCTATTGGCTTATGCTTTATTGAAGATATTCCACATCACTTGTGACATCTTAGCCCAGCTTGTAGGTTATGTCGACTTCCTTTTCAACTCCCCACCATTGAGGATCACTTGCAACCACTTACTTGGTTGGCTAACTGCACTTTTATTTATGGATCCTGCCTCTATCCAGCGTCCATACGAAGATGTTTGACTTGAGGGATACGAGCCTAGCTCACCCTGACGCACATCCTTGTGATGTGAATTTTCCAAGGTTCCAAACCCTGGTACGACCTCTTCACTTAGATCGACTTCATGCACTGACTCGTAACGTCAACTTGGTACCCACATCATCAAGGCCGTACCCAAACTCAACATTGGTTCCTATCCCAACACTACTTACACTTCGTCTACTTCATTGTCCATAAGCTACTAAGACCTTTAGCATGCAAGATTTCCTTCACTCACTCCACTTTAGCAACACACCAACCAAACTGTGTATGTTTTTCTGTCGTAGAAGTTCTACACAACTCTAAGGTGTGAATTCATCATTGCCCCCTCTCACGCTATGAAAGAGGACCCATATACCTCTTATGGTGTCTCCAAAGGACCAAAGCCCATACAATGACTAAGGAGATACATAGCCGCCCAAATTTGATTCAAACACTGTGCTGCACTGAAACTTAGCCACAAATTGCCTCTGTATCCTAATCCTTTCATTTAGATCGGCCTTGCACCCCTATTGGATGCTTTGGACTGCCTTGCCTTGTAGTGACTAACCTTGGACCATGCCCTAATGGCCTCCACAATCTACTCACACACTTGACTGAACTAATACAATGAGACACATCTCAGTACTCCTTTTCTCCATACGCAAACCTGCCCTTCAAAACCACATTGGCTTCACGACTTTGACACCACTGCTGGATGTGCCCTGGCATGACTCTTTCTTAGTCTCTGATGAAGTCATTCCTTACTTAGCTCATACCGGCTGACCTTTTTCTAGCTCAGAGGGAGGGAACCTACCTCCTCCAATAGTACCCAGACTCAAACCACTTCTAATACTGACTTGGGGTATTAGAAGAGAGCAACTTAATTTTCTATGATACCAACTGTCAGGGGGCTAGACTAGAGCATGGATCGAATGCCCCTTTTCGTACTAAAAAGTCAACCACCTATTCATTGCTCAACTATACTCGTGACTCCCTTGCAGACAAGCCTTTTCAACTTCTCATATTACGCCTTTTCCTTGTGAGTCCTCCATCTAGAAGGCACTCAACTTCTCCAAGTGCATCATGGAATTATGGACCATGCAAGCCAAAGAGCTCATAGCAGCTCGCAGGTGCATAATTCCGCGATGCACTTGTAGAAGTCGAGTGCCTTCTAGATGGAGGACTCACAAGGAAAAGGCATAATCTGAGAACTTGAAAGGGCTTGTCCGCAAGGGAGTCATGAGTATAGTTGAGTAGTTTCGCAAGTGGTTGACTTCTCAATGTGAAAAGGGGCATTCAATCTATGCTCTAGTCTAGCCCCCTGATAGTAATGTCAGGGGCTTGAAGTGAACAGTGCACTCAAGGAGCACTGGACCCAGTCTAAGTGTGGTGCAACAAGGTTGTACCCTTGGTATTGCAAGTTATGCACGGTATGAACATCAATGTGTGACCCAAGGAAAGTCACAGTGGTGGTGCGAGTTCGACACAAGGAGTCTATTGGACATAGAGTCTAGGACTCGTCCTAGGTCACACCGAGTCGAGGAGCCATCCGGTGATCCATTGCGCATTAGCTAATCCATGAGGCGAGATCCAAGTCCACAGTCTATATAAGTGGCTCGAGTTGCATTGGAAGCTAGGCACTTGGTGTTAGTGTTGCAAAAGGTGTCGAGGCGAGATGGGACAGTATGGTTCTAGCGTAAAGGTCGAGTTACTCAAGCTAGCGTGGGCAGATGGTAGCATGGAGCATAAAGGAGTGTCGAGTCATGCCAAGTCATGGCGAGTTAAGTTAAGGTAGGTTGTGCTAAAGGGGTTCAACTCTACAAGGCGAGTTGGACTGGTCCAAGAGTTAGTTAGGCAAGAGAAGGTCTGCAGAGGTCATGCCAAGTCATGACATAAGAGTTAGTCAGGCTAGTTAAAGAGTCTACAATGCAAAGTAAAAGACCCTATGGGCTATGAAGTAGTACATGACAGAAAAGCGGAAATTGGGGAATCTACCCAAAGCCTAGTTTCATCCTACTGCCTAGTGGGATTAGTACAAATAGCTTATATAGGGAGGTATGGTTGTTCGAAAGGAGCACCATAGGGATGCAGTCAAGTTGCACCAAGAGTTCACGACCGGATACCAAATGGAAAGGGTATCTCGTGCTCTTCCTTCGAGGAGTGAAACAGAAGAAGCTCTTGCCTCAAGTCAAGCAAGTGGCTCAGGTGTCCATTATGGTTATTAGGGATGAGGAAAGATCTCATTCTACCCTAGCCATGATGGGAGAGGTTGTGTGGTAAACTCAACATCCCAAACCCTGTGAAAGCTAGTAATAGGGCCAGCATGAGATAGCTCTAAGGTGTGCTACCGAAGGGAGCTAGATGTTGGAACTCATCCCAAGTGATGAGGCAAAGCGAGACACAAGGTTTGGGTGAGCTACGTAACCGAGTCGACAATAGTTAGTCTGGGATAGCCAAGGTTCCAGTAGTGTCGAGTAATTTTGGAACTTATGTTGGGGGTTTCAGGAAGGCAATCTCATATGAGCCTAGGACACAAGAGTGAAGGTTATTTCTCAGCATTGGGTGTGCAAAGTCGAGGAGTCACACAATGTGAAGGTGTGCTCCCCACAAGAAGAGTTGTGCCATGCCGTGCAGGGCACACATGGGCACCATGAGTGTTATCAAGTGTTGGTGTAAGCTTGGAAAAAATCTCATTCCTCCGTAGTAGGACCAAGTAGGTAACTCAAGAGCACAGATCGAATGTCCCTTTTTTCACTGAGAATTCAACCACCTATGGCACTGCTCAACTATACTCGCAACTCACATGCGGACAAGCCCTTTCAAGTTCTCAAATTATGCCTTTTTGCTTGTGAGTCCTCCATCTTGAAGGCACTCGACTTCTACAAGTGCATCACGGAATTATGCACCTGCGAGCTGCTATGAGCTCTTCTACTTGCATGGTCTGACCATGTCTAACTGTGTTCACTTTCCTGAATGGTTGTTGCATCTTTTGCAGACTTGGTGATTCCACCAAGCCTTCATCCTTTGTGCCTCCCATAAGACAACTGATTACTAAACTCGTCCACCTTCAACTCTGAGTTTTCTCTTCACACAAACTGGCTCCCTGAGTGCTCCTGGATCCAACGTCAAACTCATGATTAGTTCCTTTTAGCTATTTGAGGACTTGACTTCCTCCTTACTGCATTGAGCCCGAGATCCCTGACTCACTTGATCCAATGACTTCAAGGACTATGCACCTTTGATTTCAAGTACTATCTTTTCATACAAATCTATGATATGTTTTTCATTAAAGTAAAATAGGATTTTGAAAAGATTCATGTTCTTTATATAAAAAGAAAGATAGGACAAAAGATGAAGCTGTAATATATTAATTGTAAATCATTATAGTATTCAAGTTATTTACATGTTAATTATTTTCTTTAAAAATAAATTTAATCAACATAACATAAAACCATTTACCCTTACCCTTTTGGAAAAGTATGCTTATTTCCTCTAACAATTGTTTCCCTTTCCTCTAATGTCTTGTGGTCTTATTCATCTTTAAATATTCTCATGCAACTGTTTAATTTATATTCTTTATTTTTTTGCTTTTGTTTCTAGTAGGGGCCAACCTCTTTGGATATGATGGAGAATTAGATTTCTTTGAATCCTCAAATAGAAGGTATAGGAGGGTTTGAACACATTTATATAATCAATTCCCTTAATAAAGAAGAGGCCCAGAGCATGTTTATGATCAGGCTGGCCATTGCAGTAAATAAATCCTAAGGAATATGGAGGAGATACATAAATGAAAATCATGACTGTATTATAGATTCTCAAGATTTTTAATAAGCTTAAAGAAAAGAATGCTTTCTTATGCTATTTGTTAAGACAATAGATAAGGTAGCAAGAAAATTTTTGAACATTCTGTTACTTTGACAAGAACATCATAGAAGCCATTACACAATTACTTATTATTAAAGTAGTAGGTTGGCTAATTTAACTAGTAATTAATACTCTAGCCAACTAACTCAATCGCAAGTTAATTGGGTACATGCAATTATATATTAGAATGAAAAAAACTTTTTTTATAATATTAATGATTAGTAATTTCCATAATAATTACTAATCTTAGTAACTGAAATTTAATCTAAGGAAAGAAATAAATGCTAATTCAAAAACTTAGTTTAAATCCTAGTACCATCCCTAGGAATAATAAAAAATGATGAGTACAATCAAATTCTACTAAATTTAAGGTAGCTAAGATACTTATCCACTATCAAGCTAAACATGATGAGTACAATAAATTTCTACTAAATTTAGTGTAGTTAAGGCTCGGTCACAACTCAATGGATATACTTATCCACTATCAACTACTTTAAGGGTCATGATGACACTAGGAAAATTCATCGCCAACAATTCATTGACGGAAAATTCACCGAAATTCACCAAAATTCACCGCCTTCAACAATTCATCACCATGGAAAATTAACCGCAAAAAATTAATGAATTGTCATGAAAGTGAATTTTTCCACGGTGAATTGTTGGAAGTGAATTTGACAGTGAATTTTCCATCGGTGAATTGTTGGTGGTGAATTTGTTGTATGCCTTCATTTATACGATAGTTTAAGGATGTATTTTTCTAAACATGGTGTCACTACTATATGTATGTAAATAGATTATTAGGATTTGAAATTCTAGAGTTTCATATATCATAATGGATTCAAACTTACAAAATAAGGTTGTAAATATTTTTTATATTAGGGGAAAAGCAGATTTTGAAGGGATCTACAACCCTTTACAACCAGAAAAGCTAGACTGCCAAAAAGGACAACCTGCAGCCACCACAAAGCCAGCTCCCAAGCCAAGAACATCATGTTTTACATTTAGAGTTAATCTTGTGGGAACGAAGCGTCATTTCTAAAGAAGGCCTGGAAGCTTTTGATTTTTTACTCGTGACTGTAGTCCAACCTTCTTCCACTTGTGCTGCCTTTTCCTGCCAAGCCAGCACATCACAATTCTGGGTTTGATCATTTGCAGCCCTGGGCGAAACATCCTTGACCAGTCGTGCAGACTAGATCTTATCCAAAGAGCAAGCCGAAAGAGAAATTGAAGCCCCTCCACCAGAAAAGGCAGACCGAGACTTAGATCAAGGTTCAACATGAGAGGAAGAATCAACCCCTCCCGAAGGACAAGCCGAAGGAGTGGATCCTAATTTCTGTGATTCAGAAGCAACCGCCTCTAAGAAACTCTTTTTTCCTTCAGATTTCTTCTCAACAGTATAATGATGTTGAGCAGCTCCAATCCACCAGTTTTCTTTTTTTATTTTTTTCTCAAAACCACAATGAGCAGCAGGATGTCCAGTCTTAAAGCATCTTCTACAACGGAAAGCTAATCCCTCATAGTCCAGAGATTGAACCCAAATCCCCTTGGAGGATTCTAATGAAACCTTAGCAGGCAATCCATTTGACACATCAATTTCCACAAGTATTCAGGCAAAGGTGGAATGAAAGATATCAGAAGATGCATTGCCAACATACAAAAAATCCCCAAGAGCTTCCCCAACCAACTCAAAAAGAAAATCATTCCAGAGGTGGAGGGGAAGATTAGGCAAACGAACCCAGATCGGGATTTTACTAAAGGTTTCAAATGCTAGATTAAAATTTGAATGCCAGGGTTTGATCATCAGTAGATATTGATCCCCCCGGCTAAAAAAATGATCACATAATATATTTTTTTGTCCTAGCTATTGTCAAATTTAACAATAAAGAATCCCTTGGCAAGAGGGAAAATGTGAATATTACAAAAAGAAGAGGTTCCCACTCCTTGGAGATCCAAGAGTACAGCTGAGGAAGACTAGGCCAGAATCCCTAGAACCTGCAGATGATACCACGCTCAAAGAGCTCAGCTTCTTCATTTATTTCTTCTAAAGTTTCATCCTTTAGCTTTATGGTATTAGCTTTCGTCACTGGAATAAAGCCACGAAATAGCTTATCCCCCAGCTTAAGATTCGGTTTGCACTGGAACCACCATCCCCAACTTTATCAATCCTGGCCGCGTTTGCCACAGGCATTCACCCAGCCATAGCTCTGCCATTCCTTCCTGCAGCAGGGATCTCCGCAGACACCCCCAAATCAGAGGTAGGGAGCCCGCAGCCATTCGTACGCACAGGGGATTTGAAAAAAAATTCCCACTCGCCAGTTCTCTCACGTCCGCACCCACGCCCAGTTCGCTCGCAGCCATTTTTCTTACTAATAAGGTTGTAAATGTTGTTTCTTAATAAGAAATCTATTTCCACTATCAAATCAATAGTTGATTGCATATATCGAATCTACATGTTCTTTGACTGTGTCCATCAAGGAATTAATCAAAACCATTAAATCAAGCCTTATCAAGGCTAAACTCAAGTTTTGAAAGAATCCATCCAAACGAATAGATTGCAACTCCATGATAATTTCTCTCATTGGGCTCTTGTTGGACACCAAGAATATCCTGTATTCACTATGATTTGGGATCTCTTATTCATAGAAATCATTATCAGGTGTCAGATCCTCTACCACATCTCTCAAATTCCTGGTTTTTGGATAGGAATAGAGGTTTCTATTTGTGCCACTAATGAATTATGGCCTGTCCAAAGTTACATGACAGTGACATTTTTTTTAAGTTTTATAACATATTGATATTGCTCGCATGCCTGATAGAGAAAGATATTGAGTTCGAAATAGTGCATGTTGATATGATTAAAGGGGAGCAGAAAAAACCAGAGTTCCTGGCCTTACAAGTAGGAGACCGTCCTTATAAAAATTCTCGGTTGTTGGTTTTCAAATAGCCCATTTATCCGGTTATGTTTTTAGTATATTTATATGATGTATGATGTATGATGCAGCCATTTCGAAAAGTTCCAGTAGTCCAGGATGGAAGTCTCACGCTGTTTGGTAATGGTGTTAATTGTATATATGTTTCTGGGTATTCTAGATTATTCCTTTGAATACATATAGATCTGATTTGCGTAGTGTAGATCTGACTTTTTATTTGGTATGTGCAGAGTCAAGGGCTATCATAAGGTACTATGCAGAGAAATATGCAGGACAGGGGACTTGTTTGCTGGGCAAGACTCTGGAGGAGAGAGCATTGATTGAACAATGGCTTGAAGTTGAAGGACAGAACTTTAGTCCACATGCTTATGCATTACTTTATCAGCTGCTCTTTGCCCCAAAGATTAATGTGCCTCAGGACATGGCATTGATCGAGAGCAGTGCCCAAAAGTTGGGGGAAGTTTTAGATGTATATGAAGAGAGGCTGTCAAAGAGCAAGTACTTGGCAGGAGACTTTTACAGTCTTGCTGACCTGTCGCATCTTCCATTTACTGAGTATATAGTGAATGCTACTGATAAGGGATATCTGATTAGGAATAGGAAACATGTGAATGCATGGTGGGAGGATATTTCCAGCAGACCTGCATGGAAGAAGGTTTTGGCTATGTGAAACCATGGATCATGTGGCTAAGATTTCAAAATTTTACTGTGTTTTGCAAAATAATAAAACCCTCATGTACTTTGTAGATAGTGGAATGTTACCTCTCGTGTTTCAAAGATTAACATCTTTTCCAGGTTTGAATTAGTAGAATGTTTTCACACAGACCTATGATATGTTCGTTGTAAATCATTACTATATTTAATCTATATGCATTTTAATTATTCTCCTTAAAAATGAAATTAATCAGATAACCAAAAAAAGATTTACCCGTACCATTTTGGCAGGGTATGCTTAATTCCTCTTTAACAGTTGTTTCCCTTTCCTCTGATGTCTCGTGGTCTTATTCATCTTTAAATATTTGACATTCTCATGCAACTGCTAATTTATATTCTATATTTTTCTACTTTTGTTTCTAGCAAGAGAATTTTGATTTCTATTTGGACAATATATCTTTCTTTGAGTCCTCAAACAGAAGGTATAGAAGGGTTTGAACACATTTATGTAACCAATTCCCTTAATAATCAGGCTCGCCATCGCACTAAAGAAAGCCTAAAGAAATTTGGAGACACATGAATGAATATCATGATTGTATTACTGATTATCAAGATTTTTAATAAGCTTAAACAACTGAATGCTTTCTAATTTGCTAGCAAGAAAACTACTGAACTTTTTGCCACTTTGCAAGTGCAATGGTTGACAAGAACATCGTAGAAGCCACGAGAGAATTCCTTATTGATGCAGTAGGGTGCTAATTTAACCAGTAATTAGATACTCTGGCCAACTAACTAGTAATCAGTCAACAGTTAATTGGGGTACAAGTTGTTAGATTAAAAGTATCTAATGGTATTGTTTAAAATTTAAAAAAAAAAATAGTGTACGGGATGGTGTACATGCACTAAGAGCTCTATGAGCAATTTCAATGAATGTCATTAAAAAAATAGATTATTTTAATTTTATTTTTGAATATTGAATTCGAGTATAGGAGAGAGGATTTAGTAGCTGAGTATCATAATTTTATGTCTTTCAAAATTATACATGGCAATTTTGAATCACTCTCAATATTTTATAGGATTTTACTTGGCAAAGCCCTTGCTTATAATTAAAGTTTAAGGTTTACATTATCAAATATGATGCCACATCACCATACTTTTTATCAAAGTGTCCAAAAAGACCCCCAAAAAAGGGTAGATTAATACTTGTGCATTAAGTCATGTTTTGTTGGTGCACCAATATGACATCACATGTTTTGTTAATTTTCAAATCTGAAAAATTAAATTTCATTTCATAATGGATGGTCTGACAACACTAACAATATTAAAGTCACAATTACGACTGTAATATTATTAAAAGTATTGAGCATTAAATCAACAATTACTTTCACAATTATCAAGATGTGCAACTATTAGATCCTCTCCCCTATTATTAATTACATAGATTCCAATTTGTAACCACAAACATTAAAAGAGAGGTGAGGAATTTGTAAACATATTTGTCATAAAACAAATCGACTATCATTGTTAGTGGTTTGAAGGGGTCTCTATTTCACACAAAATTCTATGAACTCATATGTTTTTCATTACATAATTTCACTTTATTAAGAAAATTGTAACTTTTCATCTACTTTTTTCTTAAACACAATATTGTTTATGAGCCCATGTTAAAAACATACATTATAGAGGATTTTAAATCATCACTAGAGATTTTCCAATCAACATTCAATATAAGTGAAGCAAAGTTACCATTCTTCTTGGACTCTAGATCAAAGTTGATAGTATCAAGCATATTTCTCAACATCCCTTTGCAACCTTCTATCTATTAAGATCTATCATGAAATTAGAGTTGTAGTTTTTAGACCTTTTTAAATGTTTTCAACCTTGTGTTGGAAGAAAACTCAAACTAAAAAATAAATAGAAATAGTATAAAAAACACTAGTGAATGGCATCAAATAGTTTCTAGGTTATTGATTATAGGCTAGAATTGTTGAGTTCCAAAATTGGAGGCACAAAGACTTGGGTGTAAAATATTATAACAAGAAAACAATACAAAACCATAATTAGTCAAGTCACCTTAGGGTAGACTTAGAAATAATGGAAAGATAAATTAGTGGGTTGAGAATGAATGTTCAAGGTGAAATGAGAATTGTGAGATTTTTCAGTATAGAAGAGGCTTATTATTTTGCTTTGAAGATTCAGAGAAATTATCAAAGATTTGAGACATGTATTTCAAAGGTTGAAAAAGGGTTAATTGATGATAAATATTTAGAAAATTGGAGATTATAAATAATAATTTGATATATTTGGGATTTGTAATTTCAAAGGATAGATTGAAGTTTGACCTCAGAAAGGTGAAGGACATTTTGGAATGACAAACACCAAAATCTTGTTTGAAAAAATAAGTTTATTTGAGTTAGTTAATGTTCACCAAAATTTCATTTCATAATTCAGTAATATTTTGTGCACCCATATTAGGGGCTATGGGAGGAGATTAAAATAATTTTAGAGAAACAACAACAAGAAAACCATTTAAATTGTTTTTAAAATGTGAGAAAAAGCAATGTCGAAATTACATCATTTCAAAAGTGTTCCAAGATGATTTGACACTAGCACGGCATGGACAAAGGTGCTACTTTGACTCAAGAGGGAAAACCCACAACATATTTTAATTAAAAAAAATCCAAAAGAAAATATTTAGTTTATGATAAAAAAAATTTGTGTCATTATATAAGCACTCAAGAAATGGATGAATATTTTAATTCTAATGGATTTTGTGTTATACACAGATGATCAATCCTTGTAATTCATAAACAATCAAGTGAAAGTGAAACATAGATATGAAATGGGTAGAATGTTAGTTATTCAACATACATTGTTCATCTTGCATGACAATTTATGGAAATTAAATTTTGGCAGACTAAAAAAGTTAAAGATAAAAAATAATGTTCATATGAAAGTATTGAATGGGTCAAACTACTCTATGTGGAAGATCAAAATAATTGATTATGCCTCAGATTTGAATTTAGATCAAAATGATAAAAAATGCAATGCAAAAGAAGAGAAAAGGGCCAAAAATTTTAAGAAATCCTATGTTCATTACATTGTTAGTCAAAGAAAAGGTTCTTGCACACATTAAAAAAATGCAAGATAAATAGGCTTGGATTTTTTTGAATATTGTGTATGAGGTAAGAAAAAATAAGTGGATCCTATATCTCATAAGAATCTACAAGCATGTCCAAAATGTGTGTTGATGAAGATTTAAGAAGTTATGGTGCAACTGATAGACATAAAAGAACTAACTACTAGATTTGGAGTAAGAAATTAATAAATATCAACTCATGATCATTATAATTTTCCTTTCTCTCACATGTGTGAGCATGCATTCTTGGAAGAATCTTTGGAAAAGATTACAAAACTTACAATCCTATGGAGAAAAGAGATTTCTATAATAGAAGTGTTATCTTTAGAGAAATTTAAGCCTTCTTCAATTGTATTGGAATTGAAAAAAAAAAGGATGAGAGGAAAGATGTGGTTAAACCAACCCCAATGAATAAGAAAATTAAAATAAAATCCCACAAAGGATTTGAAGAGGAGGAGATATTGGATGATTTAGAGAGTTCAAAAGAGGAGGTAGAACCTTCACCTCAACTCTTGAGGAGGTTCGCTCAACATAGACAACAACTAGACATATATAATCATTCTAATTGGAGATGCATTTTTTCTTTTCTCACCAACACTGATAGTTCCAGGAATATAAAATAGGCTATGGATATGAATGATGTATAGTCCTGGAAAGTGGCAATGACTTAGGAGATGGTTGCGATAAAGAAAAATGAAACATGAAACCTCATACCTGTACTAGATGGGTACATAAACATATTGGATGCAAATTAGTGTTAGAAAATATATTTAGATGGTAATGTGGAGAAGTACAAGGAAAAATTGGTTGTGAATTACTAGGTCAAAAAATTGGTTATAGTGGGGATTTCTCTCTAGTTGCTAGGTTGACACTCATTAAGTCTCTATAATCTATTACAACAATGTTTGATCTTGAGGTTGAAGAAATGGGCGTGAATATATAACTTTCCTTTATGGTGATTTGGAGGAAGAAATTTATTTCATAGCTGAAGCATTACATTGAGAAAGGAAAGAATGTTTGGTTTGTAAGTTAAATAAATCTTCATATGGTCTTAAGCAATCTCCTAGGACATGATGCAAAAATTGATATACTTTTGGCACAATTCACTTTGACAACTATTTTGTATTCAAATATAATTTTTTTTAAGGTTATAAATCAAGTTGTAATGGTGATAGAGATGAAAGGGAATCAATTGGTGGTTGTGTTTTTGAGCTTGAACAAGACCTATTACATGGAGTAGGAAAAAACAAAATACTACATATTTCCCCAAATTAGCATGTTCCCCTACCCTACAATATCTTACTCCCACAAAAATAATGTAATAATATTTAAATATGCACATCTACCCATCATCTACCTATCATCTACCTTCAAGAAATGAGAAGTAAAATAGTGAGCTAATGAGAAGAAAATTTTGAAAATATGTTAAACAACAAAAAAAATATCATGCTTATAAATAGTAATTAATAAAAACAAAAGAAAATTATAGTAGTTTTTCATTGCGTTAGCAAGAACAAAAAATAATAATTTATTTATCCTTATAAATAATAAATTTAAATATAATATAAGTGTAAAATCCACCCATTGGGCACTAATTTTTTCTTTTTAAACAAATCACCACAACTACCAACTTAATCTACCAAGCATCTTCATCTAAATTTGTGGTGCTAATTACAAAAGAATATCATTTACCAAGATGAAAACAAATCAACATCACTGTGCCTAGATCTAGACCTAAACCTCGAGGGTTCATGGTGACCTTGCGTACATATCCACTCATGGGAATTAGAGGCTTAGTAGTTCACCCAACAATGTTATATGTATTTCATTCTCTCCTCTTGCATGTGTTCTCTAATCTTGCTTTTAACCCATGACTATTAATTAAGTACATGTAAGCTATCAACTTAGCCAATTTATAATATAATGGTAATAAATTTTCCCATCAAGTGTTAGGTCCATACCAAACATTACCAAGCATTAGTTTACATTCACTATATTCACAAGGGGTGTAACATACCATAGTCCCAAAGATCATACTCCATGACTATCACAAGCATACCTCCATAGACACAAACTAACTAGCTCATACACATCCCAAGAACAACAATGATTGGATCATACAAATATCACAAGTACAATGGTGACTACTTCTTATGTACATGACAAGTACAGCAATGGCTAGCTCATACACATATCATAATTACATTAGTGACTAGCTCCAACATACATTGCAAATACACAGTGACAAGCTCCAATATACATTACACATGCAATAACTAGCTCCAACTTACATCACATATACATAATGATGAGCTCCAACATACATCACAAATACATAGTAACGAGCTCTAGCATACATCACAAATACATAGTGATGAGCTCCAACATACATTACAAATACACATAGTGACTAGCTAACAAATCCACAATGGTTGACTAACACATGTCCATAATGCACCCCAGATAGAAAAGAATATTAGTGAATTATGCACTAGACCATGGGTCACATCCTTTCCTTTAGTATTTTGTACCATTAAACAACTAGAAAGAGGATCTAATGCATCCCATACTACATCACAGGTATGTCCTCAACTCAACAAGGCCAAGTATACAATCTAACAATTGGGAGGGGAATTTGATGCATCCCATACTACACCACGGGTCTATCCTCCATCACACAACTTTGTACAAGTAGTGAACCTACCATGATCTAGTGGATTCTTATTTCAATTTCCTATAGACCATTGGTGACAAGTCTATCACCTAGGAAGAAGTAGCTTCTAACATATACTACCTTGTGACCTTAGTGAAATTGCTAGCTATCTTCTTCACAATCCTGAGTAACACTTGGTTGAACGATCACTTTCATGCCCTAAATGACTACAAGTGAACTCCTTTGATACAACAGTTAGCCCTAGGTTACCATTACTTGCATGGATTGGTCCCTACATATGTAGCCATTACCATATCATAACCAGGGTGGCCCATAACAACTTTCACCTATGTGAACCAAGTTAATCTTAACTACTCCCTAGGAGTAGTCCATACATCGGTCATTGACACTATCCAATGACTTTCTATTAGTTCTCAAATATCCCAGAGGTTCACACTTGGGTGGGTCATACATAACATGAATCACAATCACAATCACAATCAATAGATTCAAGGGCCTATACATGGAGACCTCTAGATATGGAGATGGTTTCCACAAGCACATAAAATTTACATGGAACCAACATGGGATGGCCTTTACCCAGCATATACATATATTCAAATACCAATTATAAGTAGTCAAATCCATTACTTTTTTCAAATTAGTATTTAGAAGCACATTATGTATTAGTTATAAGTTATTCATTTTCCTTAATTCCTTCATAACCATCTAATATCCATTTTAGCCTCAAAGTAACATTGAAGAGAGGCCCAACCAACTAGGAACAATCCCAACCCTTTGATTTATCCCCTTAAACCCTCCCACTATGGACTTGAGGTCACAAAAGAATTCTTTTCCTAAGGACCACCTACGTACACTTCCAAATGGATCAAAGTCACACATAGTTCTCCTTACAAGGCCTCTCAAGAATACCTACACACTAGTTCCCAATTTAGGAAACCTATAACATGACACTTCCATAAATGCAAAAAAATCAAATTAAACCTTATGTAGACATGTCAAATTAGCATTATGCATATGCATCCGCTCATTCATAAATCAAATTCACATTGATCCATTTAGTAGGAAAATCAGGTTCATCATCCATTTAAATTAAATAAATTAACATTATTTGATTTAAGCCTATCATTCCCTCTTTGATTAAATAAATCAATCATTTATTTAATTAAAACTCAAGTCATCATTCATCTCACTTTGATTTGATTTAAACCCCTAAATCATGTCAAATTGGTCAAACTAACCTAATCATCATTAATTTAATCTAACCATGATTAAATGATAATCCTCACCACTTGCATTCTCTAGATTTAGCCACTTGCGCAAATAATTCAATTTATTGATTTATTAAAAGCCTCATTTTCAATCAACATGGCCCTCAAGTTTGAAAAACATGACAAGTTGATTTGTCTCTCCAACATTGCATTTATTGCTCATTTTCTTGTCCCCTTGTCAAAATTTATTGCCAAATTTGAATTCAAATTCTCCCTCTCATGGGCACACTTCCCAAATCTTGCACATGCATCAACCACTCACCACTTGACAAGTTTCTTCCTGTCATTTGTCTAATCTTAGTCCCACATCCTTCATGTTTGGCACTCTTATCATTTGAAAATCTTTAAATAGAGGCTTCATCCTCAAGCAAATCCTCCACAACTCCACAATCTTTAATCAAAGTCATTCTATTCACATGGAGAACTGATTTTGCCCATTGCATCCTCATCACCAAACTTATCAAGGATTGGGAAAGGGCTTCTTTCCACATCAATAAAGCACAAATCCACTATGGGATAGATATGTATCTTTTTTCTTTCATGCTTTCAATTTAGTTTGATTTGCTATCATGTTTAGGAAACATTTTTCATTATTTCATGGGAGTATTTAGCAGATTTGTATGCACTTACCTTCTTTATGGAGTTTAGGATGTTTGCAGATTTGAGAGGTGCTCACATATGGTGCTAGAGGCAAGGGCTGAAATTTGTATATCTTCATCACTATGGATAATGAAGGTATGAACGAAGGAAAACAAAGGAGAACAAAGAGGGTGAAAGGAAGACAAAGGAAAGGCAAGGGGGAATTTTTTTCATTTGCACAAGGAGCTTGCTAGAAGTGATCTTCAAAGAAACTTAGAGGAAGTTTGAGCATCAAATTTGAAATTTAAAACCATTTATTAATGCTTGGGAGATTTCATCTTACGCCTTAATTTTTTGTTTTAGGCTAACTCATTTTTTTGTTTTAACCTTTAGAACGAACATTACCTAGGCTCTCGATTTTCATTATGAAAGGGTTAAAATGAATCCTATAACAAATCCACTAGATTTCGTTTCAGGATAAACAAAATTGAACAAGGAAATCTTCATCTTTCCCTTGGTGCTTAAAACAAATTTATCATTGCTTTGAGGATTAAAATGAACATGTGTTTTTCGTGTTTTGTAATCTCTTATTCAAAGTAATCTCATCTAAAAAGGCGTATGCACTTCTCTCATGCTTCACGGTGATCTTGAGAACCAAAAATATTTTTGGTGACATTAAGTTGCATAAAAGATTGCATCCACACTTCGATTTGGGTTTAAAATTGAACATCTTGTGTGAGTGTGAGTAGAGCATCATCACATATATTCTCTTTCTTTGAGTCATCAAAGATTGATCGAGTTACGAATTTTATTTTTGCTTGCTTTTTTTTAATCCTAGAGGGCCTGCCTTGGGAAAAAAGTACTCACCCAAGGGAATGACTCAACTGGTAACACTCTAAAGCCAAGAGTATTTCCAACTGGGATATAAATGTGGGTTTTGGAATAAATGCCAGTATCACGCGATTGGCTCTGACGAGATGGACCTGAAATGGGACTCTTGTCATATGGGTCAATCTCCACGAAAAGAAAGTCTGAAATAGAACCCTTTTTTTGTAGTGACCAATTGATCCATTGAACGAGTTTATCAAATTGGTGCATTGGAACTTAGATTCCAAGAAGTTACTTGCCATGTCTGATCTTGGTTGAAATATAGAGGTTAAGACTTCATTCTTAACATACCTTTATATTTTGTCCTTGGTTGCATGTAAAATCATCTCTTCTATGAAGGGCATGAGGCAATCCCACCAAGAAAAACATACCAATTGAGCTAGGATGTCATATTGCTTATTGTTTGAAAACATAGTGCTTTATTCGAAAACATTTGCAAACAAACATTCAACATGATTCTCAAGATTTCAAACCCTTTAGGAAGCAAATACCATTGACCAAATTCTCCTTTTATTGCTTGCCCTTGGTATTACATCCTTAGAGGTTTCTAAACACTTGAGTTTACATCTCAATTTGCCACCTAAATTTAAACAATAAGTAATCTTTGCCTGAAATTCATCAAAGCTTGGCATAATATACCTTGTGAAATGAGATGAAGTTGAGACATTGGACATTCAGTTTGAAAGATAATCAAGAGTGTGTTTGTGGTAAAAAGAATCCACTAATCAAAGATTGAATCAATTGGACCTCACGCATGTGCTTGATATCTTTTGATCATATGGTTTTCATGCAAACATTGGTCTTTTGATTTTGAATTACTCTTAGAGAAAAGCGTGTTCTTCAATATCTTGGCCTAGTAAACAAGTCCTTCCTAGGTTCACTTAGGATCAAATAAAACACTTCATCCATCCAAACATTTATCAAAATCCATCCCGCAAACAACTTTAGAACTTTGGAAACATCATTTTAGACTTGGGTAAATCACCAAAATCAAAATCACCTTGTTTAGTTAGGTGTAGGGGAATGCATCCTTTCTCATACATTTAATTGAATTAGCAAACCTTTTAGCATGTTCATCCTAAGATAACATTCAAAATCTTAGGGTTTACAAGTTCATTATCCAATTAAACCAATCAAAATCAAACCCTAAGTCTAGCATTGATTCAAAGTCCCTAAACGTTCAACATTCATACCATTTACACCTTTCATCCTTCATCTTGTCATTAGTCCTAAGAACCTTAGAGGTCACTTTTGCAACAAGGTCAAAACACAAGAGGAATATGGAATACAAATTTGATCCATAAATCATGAGTAATCCAAATCAATTGAAATTTCAAAGCCTTACAATACCGATTGATTATCAACACTCACATCTATACAAACCGTACATGGGATCATTACATTTGACAAATGTCAATGGTACAACAAGTGTGAGTATTCCCAAATCAAAGATTGGAACACATAATTTCCCAATGGTAGATCTAAATCCAAACCTACAAGTCTATCAACCGAACAATCAAAACATGAGCTTTCAAACGAACAATGTCATCCCACCAAATCCCTACAAGCCAAATGAGAATGTACCAAGTACAAGTTTTCAAAACATGAATCCAGAAAACTTTGGGATGGATACATTTGCAAATCATACAAATATTCCAAACATGAACAATGGTCAATTTCAACCTATCATGCCAAATTTGAGTGTCATCCCAAATCAAAACATTGTCCAAAATCAAACACAAGTACACACTCCAAATCTGCATGAACAAAAACCAAATCAACTATATCAAGGGAGTCAAGATCAAAATAAAGAACAAATTTGGCTAGATCAAATTGTGGAACTTACCAAAATAGTTGATACATTACGCCAAGAGATATCTCCACCATCATTACCCATATCAACATCATTCCTTGGTTTAGGGATTCCCCCTTTACCTAGCTCCAATCACTCCATCCAAATCAATCCACCTAACACCAATCAAGCCATCACATCAAAACCTTTGAATATACCATCGACATCACACCAATGGATGGTATCTAATCAAACAAAAATGTTGATTCCAAATCAAAATATGGTCTCCCAAGGACCTATCACCTTGATCAATCCAACAACCACTCTCACACCCATTACATCTCAACCCCTCACTACCATGATCATTCCAAGCGTATCTCAAACACTTGTCACTACACCCAACATGATTCCAAATACACCACCACTACCACCAAAACCAAGTGCAATAAGTCAATATCATGGCATCACACTAAAAGCACATCAAGCCTACCAATAAGCGCTTCAACAATATCAGGTGGCTCCACAAGCCGCTCAAGTTACCCACACCGCTCAAGCTACCCAAGCTGCCCAAGCCTCTCAAGCTATCCAACAAACACAAACACAAACACAAAAAATGACAACTATTGAAAACAAGGATCAAGATCTATCCATCAAAGAGCACATTGGAGATGTTTCTATCTCATCCAATGATCAAACCAACATACATCAAGAGTCACTTCTCAATCATGATCAAAATCCACCAACAATACCTAACAATGATCCAATTCAAGAAATGTCAAAATCACATGACTCTATGGTTGAAGACATTTGAATTCTCTCCATCACAATTTTTGAAAACAATGATCAAGATCATTCCATCGATGAGAACCTTGAAGATGTTTTCACCCCATCC
Organism: Sequoia sempervirens; assembly: GCA_007258455.2. Classification (NCBI taxonomy): domain Eukaryota; kingdom Viridiplantae; phylum Streptophyta; class Pinopsida; order Cupressales; family Cupressaceae; genus Sequoia; species Sequoia sempervirens. The sequence continues at coordinate 89,115 of VDFB02277362.1, forward strand.
AATGATCAACTCACCATTCACCAAGAGCCACTCTTTAGTGATCTATTTCAAGGAGTGTTAGGATTATTTGATCCTATTGAAATAATGCACAATCCATTGACCTATGATCATGTTGAAAATGTCTCTACATCGCCTTATGAGTTAGAGGACATATCTCAAGAATTTATTCCAAAGCATGATCAACATCTTTCACTAAGGTCTAGCAATGGTCCTTTCCAAGACATGTTGGCCCCCTTTGACCTCATGGTTACAGATACTGAAGGAACCTTCAACTTGACATTTGATCCAAGTCCACTCAAAGATCAAGAAGATATTGAGCCATTCCCCATGTCTAATGATGACATCCAAGAACCCTTTGTAAGCAATCCATCTTTTGAAACTGGCCCATGTCAAGAACTTGATCCAAAGCATGTTGAAAGCAACCCCAAAATCATTCAAGATCAAGAATTTGTATCCTCAAGATACTACAATAATATAATGGAGACTCTCTTATCTATACAAGATGAACATATCCACATAGCACATACTCCTCCATCTACCCATGAGATGCTTTCTATGGATGGACACGTAGATGATCTTCATCTAGAAAAATATTGTGTTACACAAAAAGAGCAAATTATTAATTCCTATAGTCAAACTGAGTTATCGACATCGGATCAGAGGTATCCCAAATCTAGACTGAGGACATCATGTATGATGATATACAACATTATCCACTCAAGGAAACATGTCAAACAAAACAAGATATTTCAGGGTTAGCAGGGTAGCAAATTGAAATAACATCATCTACGGTGGTCATTTATTAGAGAATGCAATCTAAACAAGAGCTCTCAGAATGAGCAAAATCAAAGCATGAAGGTACTACAACCACCATACTGGGGGCAACTTCATCTCAAGAAAATGTCAACATAGGGAGCAGGAAGAATCCTTGTGATGAAATCGATGTCAATACTACAACCAGCTACGCCATGAATCTTCATCCACCCATCACCCCATCCACAAATTGGGACCAATGTGAAAAGAAAGATTTGAATCAAAATACGTAGAACATTATCAAAGCAAAAGAAGCTAAGAAGCATAATGGACAAATCAAATACAAATGGATACCAAAGAATACAAAGAAAGATCATCCCTATCAAACTCCATCAATCAAAGAAACTGTGGGGAAAAATAAAAGAAGGAAAAGTATCCATCAAAGAGGTCCACAAAAGAAAAAGAAGGATTTTCAAGCAACATACAAGGTATATCAAGCAGTTGGTCCTAATTCCACACACACTTTTGTATCCACCCATCATTGCTCATCTTCCTAAGCTTGGAGAGTCAAAGGTTCCAAACTATCAACCAATCCATCCCTTCTCCATAAACACACTCCATCCACGCCTCCACGCATGATATCCAATTTTAATATTAACCATGTATTTGCAACAACCCTTCATCATAAGGATTTAGAAGGCACTCTATCACGATGTGTGCACAAAGACAAAGTTAACTTTGGTATTGACGAAGCAAATCAAAAATCTCAAAAGTTGTATTCAAGTGCACGTATCTTAGCAAAGCAACTTCTTCAAGAAGGATATCAATGGCACATTATGATAGAGGCATCTACATCAACAACACCTTGTGATTTAGCATGAGTTTAAAATCTTTCAAAAATCAAAAAAAGAAAAAGAAGAAAAAAAAATCCAAAAAAATATCAAAAAAAGGATTGAAAACAATAAAGATAAAAATCATCCTCTAGTGAAAACCACATGGGTGGCACTTTGGGAAAGACCATGACAAAAACATGGCAAACAATCATCATGTGTAGAATCAAGCATCTATGCGCGCCAGTTCAATTGAAAGCATCTCATCCCATCCATAATAAAGCCAACATTCCATCTGTCTCAGCCATAATCAATCCATTCATCCATAAACCATTTATCCAATCCATTTTCATCCATCTGCATCCATCATCCAAGTTATCTTGACCTTGATGAAAGTTTTGGTGCACACTTTTGCGCTTGCTTATGGTAAAACATCTTGACATGAGTCATTTTCATGGATCTTATCCTATGCAGCATTATCTAAGCCATAAAGCATTATCCAATGAGCATTTTTTTATCCAAACACCTTATCTTATCACAAGATAATCCTTGGCATCCTTTGCATGATTTCCATATCCATCCATCCATACACCTATCCAAGCATCCATCCATCACATTCCATACATTGCTAGACACTAGGGGCAGATATTTACATCTTGCTTCAAGAATAAATCTTGATCTATATCCTCCAACTTATGTGGTGATCTAAACATTAGAAAATATAAAATCAAATTGGTCAAGAATCTATAATCCAAAATCCAAATCACTAGCCCATGGCATATTTTGACGAACAAACATCCCTTATCAAGCTTCATCTTTCATCAAACATCAATCCAGACAATCGCTGCCAGTTGCATCTAAGTTGCACTTCAAACATCACATAAAATCATCCAAACATATTTTGATCCAAATCAAGCTTTATCAATCATGATCAATCAAATCCAAACAAGAAATCATCAGGATATCCTTGTGTTGCTTAACACTATCCTTGCATTGTTGTGCATCCTCAACAATGTTATCATCATCAGTCTTGATCAAATCATCATCAATCCATCATCATCTTGGGGATATCATTCCCAATCCTTGTGTTTCTTAACACTGTCCTTACATTGTTGTGCATCCTCAACAATGTTATCACTATCAATCCTCATCAATCAATCCTTGCATTGTCGTGCATCCTCAACAATGTTGTCATCAATCCATCAATTCGATCAATCAACCTTAGCTTGGTCTTCAAAAAAATATCAAATAGAGCACTGGTATCATCACACATATCCATATCCAAATCATCAAAATCATGTGAAAATTCAAAAACATCAGAAAATCCAAAAATCCAAAAAACATTCAAAACATATCAAAATCCAAAAACAAGTCAAAAGTCAGAAAACATCAAAAACATTGGAATCTAAACTATGTCGTCTCTGAGCTTAAACGTAGGCAAGGATAAATCTTTGATCATACCCCGACACATCAAAATCCAAAAACATTTGAAAAACATCAAAATCCAAAAACATTCATAAAAACATCAAAATCCAAAAACATTCAAAACAAACATCAAAACCCAAAAAAATCAGAAAATTAAAAAATCAAAGCATTTGAAAAATCCAAAACACCAAAAATAGCCTTAAAACATTTCAAAATGTCAAAAACATCCAAATATTCAAAAAAATCCAGCCATCCCATTTCGCTTTCACCCACGATAATCAATCATCCATAATAAACTGATCATCACCTTCATGCTTTGGCAACACAAACGGAAACAATCATAGCAGTCAACAAAAGCAAGCTTCAATTGTAAAATCAAAACAACAAACCTTTAAAACAAAATCAAACTTTTGATCATATTCAAACATGACGGTCAACTTTATATCAATAGCCTATCAATCAACTTATCAAACCATCATCATCCTTTACAATCCATGTCCTAGGATATATTGTTCTGACAATGGGCATCATTTTGGATATCATTTGGATTCTTATCCTATCAAAACACATCCCTTTGGCTAGAGATATGAAGAATATTGACTTGTTTGTGTACTTGATCTTTTCTTTTGATTTATCTTATTGCGCTCATTCCAAGGACCTCTCAGTGACATCCAAACGAAGGATTTAGAGAGATAGGAATGGGGCAACAATTATTATCTTTTGTCTCTTGTGCTTGTTGGATTTTCTTGTAAAATAACTTGGCTAATACTTGCTTTGTAAGGTACGCCCTAGCAAGGTTTCCATATGTCAAGTGTGAACAAGAATATTCCTATCTGCTTGTTGAGTCAAAGTCCATCGCACTAGGTACAATGCCATCCTAGTTCTTTATACCTTGATGCATCGTATCTACATGTGTAATCAAACATAAGGTAAGTATCCCTTTTAAAATCCCAATCCTTGACAAGCCAATCATCATCATCATCATCTATCATCATCTCTAATAAAGTCTCATCAGATCATGGACTTGTGGGATCCTCTTGTCATCATCTCATTTCCGCACTAACATCATCATCACCAGTGCATCCATCCTACATCCACAAACCGTCAGCATACCACATATCATTCATATCATACATAATAGGAAAAATAGATCATTTCACATGCATTGCATTTTCATCATCATCATAATATAGATCCATTAGTCTAAGCATTTGCATAGAACATCCATCACATAATCATCGCATATCATATCATCCATCTCATCCATTACATATACATTACATTATCATTTAAGTTGTTTAAGATAATATAGATTTGTTATTCTAAGCATCTTAAAATCATCTCATTTGCATCATCATGCATAACCATCCATTTTGAACCTCTTTATTGTGATATTGACCCTCAAATTGAATCTTTTCACTCGATCTCCCGAGGGCACAATGTACCAGGGTACTTCTTTCTGCTGGGGCCTTCGAAAAATCAGGAAATTTTTAATTTTGATTGCAGCAATTTTATTCTTTGAACCAATGCAACAAGTACATTGCTTCAAAGAGGGGTAAAATGTAGACACGTCAAATTAGCATTATGCATATGCATATGCTCATTCGTAAATCAAATTCACATTGATCCATTTAGTAGGAAAATCAAGTTCATCATCCATTTAAATTAAATAAATTAACTTTATTTGATTTAAGCCTATCATTCCCTCTTTGATTAAATAAATCAATCATTTATTTAATTAAAACTCAAATCATCATTCATCTCACTTTGATTTGATTTAAATCCCTAAATCATGTCAAATTGGTCAAACTAACCTAATCATCATTAATTTAATCTAACCATGATTAAATGATAATCCTCACCACTTGCATTCTCTAGATTTAGCCACTTGCACAAATAAATCAATTTATTGATCTATTAAAAGCCTCATTTTCACTCAACATGGCCCTCAAGTTTGAAAAACATGACAAGTTGATTTGTCTCTCCAACATTGCATTTATTGCTCATTTTCTTGTCCCCCTCTCAAAATTTATTGCCAAATTTGAATTCAAATTTTCCCTCTCATGGGCACACTTCCCAAATCCTGCACATGCATCAACCACTCACCACTTGACAAGTGTCTTCCTCTCATTTGTCCAATCTTAGTCCCACATCCTCCATGTTTGGCACTCTTAGCATTTGAAAAAATTTAAATAGAGACCTCATCCTCAAGCAAATCCTCCACAACTCCACAATCTTTATGCAAAGTCATTCTCTTCACATGGATAACTGATTTTTCCCATTGCATCCTCATCACCTTACCATAGTTATATTTCCTCATTCAATCCAAGCATATCTAAACCCCTTACTATTACCTATCAAGTATATCGTGCTACATTTTGTACCCAAATGATAATACCACATAGTTTATATCATAAGGTCATATTTAGGTAAATAGATCATGATAACAAGTATACAACATGATTTGGGTAACCTTAGATATCACATGTGTATTGGTTTTGATAATTGAACCATGATATTATACTAATGGGAAACCCCTTAAGCATCCATATATGAGGACAACCCAGTAGAATAAATATCTCAATTAAGATACATTTATTAACCACAAGAGTAGTAATAGTCAAGATCTATTCAAAATGTGATAATTACAAATTGGGCTTCTTATCACCAAATATCTTCTTTTGACATCAATCTTAATTAGAACATGTATATGCCTCCATAAGGCTTGTAATGTCCCTTTCTTAGGAAACTCAGACTATAGTGGAGGTTGGCCTACTATTAGGGTTCCCGTAGGTTAGCAGAATGGTTAGGAGACCCAATCGAAGCATATAGAGCTTAGCTGGGAGCTTTAAGAGCCTTTCAGTTTGGAGTTCAGTCTATGAATCTAGGGATAAATTGGAAATATTAAAGTTTTCTTTAATGGAATAGTAAAAAGTGAATAGTAACAAAAAATTATAAAGGGAATATTGAAAAGTGCCCCCATCCTAGTAACTCAAAGTTATTTTTAAAAAGTGGCCCTTTCTTTTGATGAGAAATGACCATCAAGATGGGCTTATCCTTTTCAGAGGATTATTTTATTGACTTTTATTAAAAAAATCTCATGGGAGGTTATAAAGCAATATGTGGGCTCATTTTTTGGTATTTTGTTATCATTTTGACAAAAAGAAAATTATAGGATCTTTGAGCTCTGGAAAAAGGTTTCATCAGCATACAGGTCTTATGAGGATGAAATCCCTTGAAGGATAGTGAATTGGACGAAAACCAAGTTCACAAAATAGGGAAATCTACCTAGGGTTTCCATTTGGGCATTATTGGTCTTCATCTCAAGTTAGTTTGCATTTAAAATTGATTGCAATAGTGAGTTATCATAATATAATTACAAATTGGGCTTCTTATCACCAAATATCATCATTTCAGTGCATTCACCAACTGGTTGTATTATTTGGGTGCCATTTTCAGTCAAACCCTAGTTGGAAATTAGGGTCTTCATACCACTAAGGAGAGAATTCAGTTCAATCATTGTTGACATGCCTATAGTTGGTTACTGAAGTTCATATTGGTCTTGTTTCAAGGTCTAGATAAGCCACATCAAGTTTACTTGGAGTCGTATTGTCAAAGGAAACCATCAAACTATCATTGAGTATGTTCTTGGCATGTTGGGAATATAAATCTTTCATTTGTATGGGGTGTAATAGTGTTGTTATAGCTCTGATAACTTTATATCAAACCTATTATTATTATAAATTAGACCTGATATAGATTGAATAAAGGCAACTGAGTTTTTGGGTTATATCTAGCAAGGGATATTTCAAGGCCATACAAACATTATTTAAACTTTGAAAGACATAGCACAATATTTATAAACTTTCTCTAAGCAAAGTCAATACACAAGTCAAATCTAGATGGTTGACAACACTATATCCATTGGATCAACATCCAATGATAAATAATTACATATTCTCAATCTCTTTACCCTCAAATCCAAAGTGGATTACTTAAAGTGTCAAGTTGTCACAAATTTAAAAATGTTTAACATCATGTGATTCTAGTATCACTAAATCAAGCCATCATGTTCCTAATTATGTAACTACCAAGAAATTAGATACAACAACACTATGCATGTAAGGTCTTTCAAACTCAATGGTTAGTCTTCACCATCTAGTATTCAAAGATGGTTTGAACATTTATTAGTTCAAACATTTTAGAATGATATAAAGATCCTAAGGGAACCAAGCCTAAAATACGTAATTGGTTCATACTAGGTTAAATTCAGCTCAAGGTCCTCAAAGGTATAAAATTCTACAATTATTGATGCCAACAGATGTGACAACTATCTTATCAAAATATGGTGAAAATAATAATTCACAAGGTTTATTTAAAAATATATAATTAACTAGGTGATCCCACAATAGTGGTTTACAATTTTTGGCCAAACTGGACACTAAAATTATTATTTTTGACTAAATCTTCACTTTTGGGCACCTATAGTAGCTAAACTGTGAGGAATTTGAAGATGATGCAAACTAGAGTTTCGTGACATTTTATCTATATATTCTAAATTTATTTTTTTCAAAAAATTTGGAATCATATTGCACTTCTTTTTCCATTTCCCTCGAAAACTAGTTTTTTTCAGAAAACAACATTTTTAAAAAAGTGACACTCACCGTATAACACATAATTTTTTTTCCATGAAGGATAAAATTATAATTCTTTCAAATTTAGATTTTTAACTTTGATATCTAGTTCTTAGACTTGGTTAGATAGATTTTTATTGAATATTTTTTCTTTAATTAAGTTTCAAAGTCAAACCAATTACAATTCAAACATAGTGCGACCGTATAGCACGTGAATTTTTTTGTATGTATCGAAATTCTTTTTTTTTGTTGGATCAAGGACTTAATTATCTAGTGCACTCATATTTTTCAAAAAAAAATTGATAATATGCTATTTTTTCGCATGTGCAGAATAGGGAGCTTGATTTTTGGTGAAAAACCTATGTTTAATAAAATTAAACAAACAAAAACATAATAAAACGAAAACATATTAAAATTATATTTTTTGGATAGCTTGTTTTGAGGACTACCTAATTCTAGTTGGGTTTGTGAACTCTTCACCATTTTCATGTTCAAACTGAGCTCCAAAGTGCAAAAATTTTGATTTTTTTTTGTGAACAAGGTCAAAAATCATTGAAAAGGGGGTTTGCTTGAACCAAGGGGACTTCAAGCAAACCCCTAGGGGTTCAAGTGAACTAGGGTTCATTGGAACCCCCTTCCCAAAATGGGTTTTCATTTTATTTTTGTTCGTGCATGCATTAAATGGGTTTGCTTGAACCTTGGTTCGAGCGAACCCTTTTTTGGTTCGTTTGAACCCCCAAAATGAAAATTTTTGGCATGGGGTCATTTTTACAAGTTTTCCTTCCTCATTCAAATTTTAAACCACTTTTGTGGGTTTACCCTACTCCATAAACATTAATACTCATGACATTAGGACTTCCAAATTTGAAAATCAAGTTTCAAGGTCACCCCATTTCATACCAACAATTACTAACATTACTAGAATCAATCCATACATAGAATTGATGCAAACAAGATAGTCAATATAAAATGAATCAAGCCATATTAGAGCACAAGGAAATAATAGTTAAAATATCTTCACACTGCAACAATTATGCAAAGCCACAAAATTCTAATTGGGAAATAGCTACAATTAGTCCAAATGATAATTATCTTTACAAAATTCCTTTATTATGCAGAATTCACTTGCCCATTCACTTCAACCCAAAATGACAACCTACAAATAAATTGTCATATTATGATACCATTGACTATGTATTTATACAAGATTTATCCTCTTTAATCTATAAGACCACTAACAAACCCTAATGGTATTCCATTCTATTGGAATGCCCACTACAAATAAATGAATTACCACCACCTCCCTCCAAAAGAATGTTGCTTTGACTTCACTCAGTTTAATAAGAGAATTGAAAGATAGTAGTTTTCTCTAGATCTATAAACCAAAAGCTTCAACTCAAAATATATATATTAAATGGAGTTAACAAAACAACACACCTAATTTATCACTAGAAATCACTAGCTATAGACTTTGAGAATTATCTGTGGGTTTACCAACACACATATGCTATTTTCTTGGATGTTCAACTTGCTTCCGAGGAGAGTAGCATCCCTTCATAGATGCTCCCAAATAATGTTATGGAAAATTCCCATTTGTGCTTCCAATCCATCCCTCCCATTTCTCAAACGCCATCTTGGTAATTTTTGGCGGTGAATTTTACTTGACGGTGAATTTGTCATGGTAGTGAATTTTCTCATGGTGAATTTTTGGCGATGAATTTTCCATCGATCAACTGCTGAAAGTGAATTTGTGGATGCTAACAATGTCTATGGAATTCGGCTTTACACTTCCCAATTTTGGTTGCTCTAACAATTTTAAGGATTTTTTACAAATCTATTTTGTGCATATTCTACAACCTCTCCCTTCTAGTTTGGACTCTCTTCACATGTCCTGAGGGTCATAACTCCCACTCCCTTTAACTCCTTTCCTTTCCCTCTCTCATTCATTCCATTCTCTACTCCCATTTATTACTCTACTATGGAGCCTCCAATCGTCTGTTTTCTTCTCTCTTCTTGCTATGTGATTCCTCCTTCCCTTGTGCTTCAATGGACGTTCGTACTCTTTTTTTTACTAATAGATCATTTACCTTATCCTTTCTAAAAGGACACACAGAGTTGGTTCCCATTTTGGCGCAGTCATGGAGGATATTGGCAATGATTGCAAGATTTACCTACCAATTCCTATGCTTGAAAGCTTTTGAAGCCCTTTCAACACATATTTGCTTGCCTCAACATGCTCCAAAATCACATCAACCTCATTCATATCTATTAATACCTTCCTCTTTGCCTTACACTATTTTTCTTCTTTCTCTCTCTCATTCGCACCACTAAACAACTACGCCATGTTATCTGAATTAATCTCTCTCTTCACATCATGCCCTCTAAACAAGTACACCATTTTATCTACATTAATCTTTGTTTCTCATGTCTTGAGGGAAAACAACAATGTCTACCCAACCCTCAAAACAAACATTTGACTATATTTATTAATTAATTGAAAATAAAGAATACATTGTATCTTTATTTTTAATTAATTAATAAATATGTCAAATGTCTGTTTTGAGGGCTACATAGACAACTCTGTTTTCCTCTATCATATCTCATTTAATGGTGTTAGTCTCCTACATTTATTTCTTTGACCACCTTGAATTTTTCTTTGGTCTATCCCTTCATATGAATGATCAAGAAAAATGGGGTGGGTGTCATGTGCCATGCCCACTCTCTCCCCATTCACTTCTTTCCTTATTTTATTTTTATTAGTTTCCCCACTCGACACTTGTCCAGCATGGAAGTCTATGGTGGGGATGTGACAATAAGATAATTCTCAATAATACAAAAAAAAAATTAAACCATTCAATATGATTTAATAACACATAAACAAAATATAATAATAATATTTTTTAGAATATTTTTAAACATAAAAATATAATTATATAATTAATTTTATTATTATTCATTATTAGTTAAGTTGATTTCTATAATTCATCTACAAGCACTTGCATCAAAAGGAGGTGCAAAGGTTATGCCAATTGTATTTTATATTAGTCCTAGTCAAAATAAATCACATTTTTAAAATATTATTTTGTATAAAGTATGTTCCAAAATTTTTACTTGGAAAAAAATTAATTTTAAAAACAAGGGATAAAAGGCATGTACAGTAGACTCTTGTTAGAAATGATATGCCTACAAGATATCCTAATGTTCAATCAGTCTTCACCAATGGAAAACAAAGGAGGTGCATATGTTTTCCTTTTAGATATTGTTACAGTAGATGCAAAGTTCCGTAAGGGGTGGTAAGGCTCAGATGAATCATGAAATCATCTCTTTCTGCATGTTGGTTTATAGTCAACCTTTTCTTATTTCCTCTACTCCTATACCTTATCCACACAAACATCTCCTCTGTCACTTCCCAAGATTTTATAACCAAATACTAACCAAACATGTATAAACATAATTTTCATACACAAGTATACATATACTCATTTGTTACAATGCAACAACAAATTCACATAAATACAATTAACAAATAGGGTCTAATGTAATCCAATCTTCCCTCTTATGTATGCCTATTGTATCTTTTGTATACATGAAAGAGTTGTAGATGAAAGCTTGAAGCAATGATAACTATAGTTAATTAACCTTTTCGATGATTTAACTTATGTGTTCTCCATGGATGAGTGTTCTAGTGCTAGGGGCTCCAATTACTCACTACTCATCTTTCTAACAGTTCTTTGGCTACTACTTTCTCGAAGTTGTAGTCATTCGGATCAACAGTAGTCAAATTAGATTGAAAAGGAGTATATTAACTATGATAATATTTTTGGACTACCTACATATCATCTCTTCAGACTATTTGGTACTAAAAGGAAAACTATACAATAAAGGTCATAAACCAGAAACATGTATAGTCAAATTTATGTTGTATATATATGGTTTAATGTTGCCATTGGGAAAATAAAGTTTGTTGATATTTTTGTCACATAAAGAAAAAATCATGTTTGGGTTTAAGAGCATTTGATCATGTTAATGTTTTAAGTTTACATACTCGAAGTTGTAATTTATTGAGTTGTGTTGGGTCCTATGAACTTTTTCTTCTACTAATTTGATATCTCCTGATTACGTTGAATAGCTCTACATTATAACTATACTCTATCAAACTCATAGTCTTTTTGTTACTTTACAAGGTGACTCGAAAGAAATTTACAAAAAAACATGTGTACATATAAAATTTACCATATTGGACCCTCCCAAGAAATAAATCCATACAATCATAACCTTCGAGACATAACACTTGTTCCAACTGGTAGATCATTTCTTTATGGGACACCCATGGCTCTTTGATTCAATTTCATTTATTGTGGCAGAACAAAAATGTTGTGGTTTACTACTTGTGATGTTATATACTTTGTGTATGTGAATAAAGTTAAAGAGCACTACAATGGCCCAATACTATTTAATTATAGCCATGGAGTTTTCTTCGATGAGATTTTTTCTCAATCAACATTTTAGATCATTTCAACTGATCCATCATAAGGAATAAGATTCACATTTGACAGTTTGTTAGGTTTTGTAATATTCCATTAACTATTTGTCTTGTATAGTGGTAATGGACATTTAATATTTTGGTTTTGATTGTGTATGTTTTAGTCAACATTTCAGATCATTTTGACATATCCATCATAAGGAATAAGATTCACATTTGATAGTTTGTTAGGTTTTGCAATATGCCATTAATTAATATTTTGATTTTGAATATATATGTTTTTAATCAACATTTCAAATCATTCTGACTAATCCATTATAAGTAATAAGAGAGTGATGGATTAGATTGTAGAATCAATCTTAAAAAGAGATAGGGGAGGAGGTGATGTGAGTATGGAAAAAAAGATTAGTAGAATGACTTGAAAAGATAGCTTAATCAAATGATGATAAACATGACATATCAAAATAGTAAAATAGTAAATAACATAATAGATTATTCACTAAGAATTGAAATAACAAGAAAACACAAATTAGATATACATTTAAGATTATGAAAATTATAAGAATATACAAAAAAGGATGTGTATATCTGAATGTTTATACTATATAAACTATAGTAGGGTGTCTATAGTATGCAGAGAACTCATGACAATTATCTTGCATTTTATTAAATTTAATTAATCTTCTAACTGGCCTATATGTTGACAATGGGCATTTGGACTTATATTAAATTTGATTCTCCCAAGGGAGTTTGGTTATTGTTTTTATATGGGCATTTTTGTAGCATCATGTTAATTTAATTGGAATAGTGGAAATATGTATTAGGGTTTGTGAGTATTGTTACTCTTTTTATAATGATTTTGATGATAGAGTTATAAAAGAGACTTGTATTGGGGCTGTAGACCACCTTCATCATGCCAGGGCTCATACTCCATTATAAATCTTAGCTGCTGAACTTTTACTTAATATGTCAAATGAAATTCTCTTATAGCTTTATAAGTCTATACAGAATTGGAACATTGTGGATAGGGGTTAGTTACCTTCTGATTTGTCACAAAAGTTGGACCACTTAGTTGAGATTGACAGAGGTGTGTAACCTCTGGATTTGTCACAAAAGTTGGACCACTTAGTTGAAATTGATAGAAGTGTGTAATACCCTTACTTTGTACTACTTTATTTTGATTTGAATAAATTTTTACCCCTTTTTTAATTTAAGTCTATGCATTGTGTTAAACAAATCCCCTGTAAACTGGGATCCAAACTCTGCATATTGATTTCTTTAGCAATGAAAATCTATCCCTATTTTTTCTTACATAAATGAATTTCTAGTACCAATTTATTATTCTTAACAATTAAAAAGTTGGATGTAATGTCCCCTTTCTAATTTGTTCTATCGAGTACTTTCAGCTAGTTACTTTTAGCAGTTAGACAAGACTAAATGATGGAATAAGGTGTCTAGCTGAGTGGGTGTTCTGGTAGAATAGGAGCAACAGTTAGATTCGCAGTGCTATAGTTCTTTGTGTCTTTCAGTTGGAACAATGTAGCTGAGTTTGTTAGTAGAATAAGCAGTTGAGTCTTTCAGTTAGGAATGGCTAAGTCTTCAGTTTTGGTTAGATAAGAGCTACAGCACCAGGGACTTCCTTCTCCACCTCTTGTGTTGGAGCAGTAGGGGCCTCTTTTTCTTCTGTTACTTCCTTAGCAACCTCCTTTCTTCTTCTTCTTCTTTAGCAGGGGATTCTTCTTCTGCTTCTTTGGCAGGTGCTGCTTCTTGCACCACCTCTTCTTTTGCTTCCTCAGCTAGAATCTCAACTGGGGTGGATACCTCTTCAACCTTAGCCTCCTCCATTATAGGGATTTTGTCCTCTGCTTTTGTCTCCTTGGTAGCAGTCGCTTTCTTCAACTGTTGTCTCCACAGCCTCTACTTTAAAAGTGCACAATAATAGATTTTAAGCTTCCATGGTCGATTATAATGGAACTAGAGCTTATGGGTGTGCTAGTTTTCTTATCAAAGTTTTGGATCACCCTATCCTTTTTTGGTTTATTATGATCAAGATAAAGAATGAAAGAAAAACAAATTAAAAAATCCCTTGTTTTGATTTTATTCTGAGGATGAATCAGGACCATGATGTCCACAAAAAATCTCTCACAGTCACGACTGATATATTGGCAAACAAAAACTTTCAAAGATACACCTATTGTTCTGAGTATAAATTGCAAAGCATGCAGGAAAGAAAGGAAGATGGAAATGAGATTATGTAGCCAAGAAAGAAGGATGGAAATGAGAGAAAGTCTCTATGCTTATCGAGACAAGATATCATCTAATTTTCTTTCTTCCATATTTGACGCGATTTACTTTCTTTTGATTTGAATCTGATCTCATTTGATTTCCTCTTATTAAATTTGAGTCAATCTGTTTTGAGGCTAAGGCGAAGACTGTTTCAACTTCTCGGCAGTTAATTTCGCCTGAGCCATACTGACTTCCAGTGGGCTATGCCCACAATAGACAGTCTATCAGCTAATTATAACAAGTATTAATAATTAATTTCTCTTTCAATTATATTAATAGAAGTCAATATTAATCAATCCAATGTTTTCCATCCTTTCAATTAATCTTCTTTACTAACCTTATAAAATTCAATGGAAATATATAGAATTCAAGACATGGCCCCACCATATAAGAAAAGTTATAGAAATATAGTGGTTGACCTATTTTCTTTTATTCCCACAACCAAGAAAAACCCAATAAGAAACCAAAGTAGTGGGCTCAATTCTTAAATTCAGTGGAAAAATGTGGAATCCTCTAAGACATTGGCCTACCTTATAATGGAAAATTTTGGACTAACCTATTTCTTTTGTTCCTATTTTCATTAGCCCAATTCTTTTGTTAGCTCCTCTCTTCTACAAATACCTCTCCCATCACACAACTCTCTCAAATGCATAGCATCTCTTGGAGTTTCTGATAGGGAAAAGGATAGTTTTCTTTCCATTAGAGAAGAAAAACAAAATGGTTGTCAAGTTGCTTGGACCTGTCTATCCTACTTGCAGCAGAAGGGTGATCGTATGTCTAATAGAGAAAGATGTTGAGTTTGAAATTGTGCATATTGATATGATTAAAGGGGAGCACAAAAAACTAGAGTTCCTAGCCTTACAAGTAGGGTACCATCCTTATAGTATAAAAAATTTTGGTTATTGGTTTTAAAATAGCCCATTTATCTAGTTATGTTGTTAGTAACTTGTATTTGTATGGTGTATGATGCAGCCATTTGGAAAAGTTCCAATAGTACAGGATGGAAGTCTCAACCTGTTTGGTAATGATGTTAATGGTATATATGTTTATGGGTAGTCTAGATTATTGCTTTGAATTTAAGATATTCATTTTATATATATAAACCTGATTTGCTTAGCATAGATTATCCTCTTCCATGTGATATGTTTAATTTTTTTTCAAAACTTATGTGGGTAGAGTATGTTAGCTCTCAAAAATGCAGTTGGAATGCCTCAAGAGGCTGCCAATCTCTTGATACATTCTAGGGTAACAGACAAGGTCAAATGAATTGAACCTAGGTGTTACTAAACCTAGGCGGGTATACCTATTTGAATTCAGCAGACTTGACTTATGATTATCTTTCTTGCAGTGATTTGTCCATAATGGCAGATGGAAGTGAACAAATGAAATCAAATTTGGTATAAATCATATAGCAATCTTCTAATCTAAATTATAATATGTTCAGTTAACAGATGTAAAGAAACTGAATGAATCCAAATGATGAAATGTAGAGACTAGTGCCTTATTGGGTATGCAGAGTCAAATGAAATCAAGATGAACAACATTTCCTGGTAGAAACTCAAATTGTTTGGCATATGTTTTGTTCACAACTTGTATAAATATGCAAGACTATGATTACTAAGCTCTATTTAATGATCAAGATGAAATTTTTTGATTACTGTGATCAACCAAGGCGATTTAATCTTTGCTTGAAAGAACCAATCAATTGACCACACAGATACAACAAACGTGCATTGATAAACTGATCATAAACTTGTTATATCAATTTAAACAACTAGAAAGTATCAATCTTGGAGAAAGCTTAGGAGTACTTTCAATAAATTCAACAGACAATTGACACCAAAAAATGTAGTAACATCAACTGACTTTCATAGGTACCTCCATTTTGAAATCATGCAATCATAGTCTCTGATCTAAGAGTTTGATTCTACTGTATCCATCTAACTATTGTATATCGAATAATCTAATAGCTGATGATCATATTACAATCACAAAATGGACATTTATACACTAGCATTCGAAAAACAAATCACTTTGAGATCCCATGTCAGCCTACCGTTGAATTTGGGAACATCCCATGTTGGCTAGCAATGTTTTGAGTTTTGCTAATTATCAGCAAACATTCACCGTGACAACCTTGTAGTCATACCGAAGTCAAGAGGTATCCTTTTGTCCTTTTGTGTTTCATTGTAACCCATAGAGTATAGAGTCGGGGAGATGTCCCATAGTTTGTATTATGTCTCCCCGAGATGTGCTCATTTGTTATGTTTTCCATTTGCTGAGACACAAGCAAGTTTCTCACTGATGTGTCCCTTTTGTTTCATTCACTGTCACCATAACCTTCTGATATTGGGGAGATGCTATATAGATCACCTCATGTTTCACCGAGAGCCCTCATGATACATTCTAGTCACCGTGACATAAGGGTTCTCTCGTCGATGTATCCTTTTATCTCATGTATGTCACTGAAACAAATCATAGTCAGGGAGACGTCTCAAAGAATTCGTTGAGTCATACCGAGATATTCCTTCCATCTGGCACATCACTGAGACATATTAATTCTCTCACCGAAAACCGCCAATATAATCCCTTTGTGCTTTTTCGGCGAGACTGGACAGGTTGGTTGAGATATTACTCCAATGCTCATTACTCTTACCGATATGTATTTTGTTATTGGCGGTCGGCAAGACATAATGAATTCACTATGACTTTATATCGATGCTACTTGTTTGGTTGAAATGAATCCTCATATGCTATTTGGTGAGACTCTTCCCAATAACTCGTTGGTGAAGACCCTTTGTCGGCAAGACCCAAAAAAGTCATTGAGAGCTCACTCTGATGATCACTTAGTCAGGTCGATAATTCCTTTGGTGCATTGATCAGTGAGATAAAAGTTAATCGGTAAGACTACATACCGAAGAAAATATTTTGCCGATATGTGTATGCATCAACCGCCAGTCGATGAGACATAGAGATATTGCTAAGACTTCAATCTAATGCCATAAATCCTACTGATATGCTCCTTTTATATCATCAAAACAATGAAAATGTCTTGTCGATAGCTGCCAGTAGATGAAGTCCAATCGTTGTGACACCAAAAACGTCTTGCCGATAGGAAACACAGACGTATATTAGTAGAAAATGCAAAATGGATCGGGGAGACCCTAGTACCCTCATGCCGATACAGACCATGATGTGAAAAATGCAGACCTCGTGGATTTTATGGGACAAATATATGCAAAGTGTTAGCAAAATGATATCAAAACAAACCCCTATTCCTATGATGAGGACTCCTATGGAAACTTAGGGGTATGAATGATTGAGAGATCATTGCAAGGATCCAAATCTTTGGGTGAGTAGACCAAACACAAAATGATGAATTAGTGAGAAAAATGGAAATGGACATGTAGCATGATGGAATGAATGCAAAATGAATGCAAAATGGAGATGAACAAAACCCTAAACTACTGTGCATGGAAAATAATTTTTAAGAGGATCACCAAGAGTTGTCCATGCACTGGCAACCTTTAATCCTTTGTGTTGCTCAAGAGAAAAATTGGTTCGAGAATTTCCCATGAACAGGCAATTCCTGATCTTCACCAGCCATATTCTGTAGATAATATGAATTTTCACCTTTCTTTCCAACAACCACAAAAGGTCCCAGTCACAAAGCTTCAAACATTCCATGCTTTCCCTTCTCTTGACACCTTGTGTTCCACATCAGTACCAAATCACTTTCTACAAATTTTCTATCATTTTCCTTTTTTATCAAATAGATACTTTATTTGTGTCTGTAACTTCATGTTTTGGTTTTGGACAACTCTCCTTATTTCATCAAGTTCAGCTAGTTGCTCCATTCTTTCCTCCATAGGTTCAGGAATATCCAAATCTTCTTGAAGGAAAAAAACTATAGACTAGTAACAAATTCTGCAAAGGAATCTTGGCTTGTGCTCCATACACCAATTCAAATGGGGATTTTCCAATTGCCTTTTTCACAGTAATCTTGTCAGCCCACACAGCCAGTTTTAATTTTGAATCCCAAGCTTTCTTGTTTTGTCCTAACATC
The DNA here is from genome assembly GCA_007258455.2 of Sequoia sempervirens. NCBI lineage: Eukaryota > Viridiplantae > Streptophyta > Pinopsida > Cupressales > Cupressaceae > Sequoia > Sequoia sempervirens. The sequence goes on from VDFB02277362.1 coordinate 107,592, forward strand.
CTCCTTATAATCTTCAAAAGACTCTTATTGCTAGATTCTGCTTGTCCATTGGCTTGTAGGTGATAAGGAGCTGCATAAGAAATGGTAATGCCAAATGTGTCACAAAAGCTTCTGAATTCATCTGACCTGAAACACATCCCATTATTTGTGATTAACCTCAGTGGTGTACCAAATCTAGTGATAATGTTGTCCATTGGGAAATTTGTCACCACTTGTAGCCTATTTAGTTGGGATTGCCTCTACCCATTTGGTAAAATAATCAGTGGCCACCAGTATCCACTTGTGTCCTCCACTTGATTTTTCCTATATCTCTCCAATGAAATCAATTCCCCATTGATGAAAAGGGGCATCAGTTTACAAGGGTCGAAGTGGAAAAGCTCCCTGATACTTCAATTTTCTAGAGAACTTCTGTCAAGCTTCGCATTTTCTTACATGTGTGAAAGAATCATTAAAAACCCTAGGCCAGTAGTAACCTGCCCTGAGAATTTTATGTGCAGTTGTTTTTGTTGAGTAATGTCCTCCACAAACTCCTTCATGCATTTCACTTAGGACATGCCTAGCCTGAGACTCATCCAAACATAACAATACTATACCATCCTTATTCTTCCAAAATAGATCTCCATATATGAAAACATATTTAGATGCCTGCAACTTCAAAGTTCTTTTCTAGCTATCACTCAATCCCTCTAGACACTTCAAGTACTTAAGGTAATGCATGATATTTGTATACCAAGGAGTATGCTCAATGCTCACAATTGCAGTCCCATTATCTACATTACAAACTTGATTTGCTTCAATATTTGATTCTGCCATTAACCTATCCAAGCCTTGACCTCTTACTAGTTTAGTGATTTGTATCTTCATGTCAAAATCTTGGATCTTGTTAATCCATCTGCATCTTTTTCCTGTTACTTCATATTGTGTCAGAATATCTTTAACAACTGCATGAGGGACATAGGCAATCACCTTTGCTCCAACAAGATATGGCCTGAAAGCTTTTGTAGCTTTTAGTAATGCAAATGCCTATTTTTCCATTATATCATACTTCAATTTAGACCCTTGTAATGACTTGCTGAAGAAAGAAACAGGTTGTTCATGACCATCCTCATTCTTCTGTAACATAACAATGGCAATAGTGTGCATTGAAGCAAATGAAAATATCTGAAAAGGCTTTGCAAAATCTGGAGATTTAAGGATAGGAGCTTCCTTGATGGCCCTATTGATGGATATAAAAGCTTCCAAGGCCTCTGCATTCCATTCAATTTTTTTTTCCTTTCTTCAAATTTTTTGATATGGGCTTAATGATCTCAGCAAAATTAGAAACAAATCTCCAACAAAATTAATCTATCCAAAGAATGATTGTATAACCTTAACAATTTTGGGAACAGGAATTTTGTCAATAGTTTCAACTCTCTCAGGGTCTATCCTAATCCCCTCTTATGAAACAATAGGTCCTAAGAGCTTACCTTCTGTGACTACAAAATGACACTTCTTAGGGCTTAAGCTAATACCATATACTAGGGCTTTAATAAATACCTTTTCCAGATGTTGCACATGATCTTCAGCCTTCTTTGAATAAGTAGTTAGGTCATCTTGGTATAGCACCACGATAGCATTGATCAGATCTGCAAATGCCATATCCATAGCTCTTTGGAAGGTTGCTCCTGCATTAGTGAGACCAAATTGCATTCTTATGTATACATACGCTCCCCAAGGAGTTGTAAATGTTTTCTTATATTGTTCAGACTCTTTGACCTTAACCTGGCTATATCCTGAAAATCCATCCATCATAGACAGCAGCTCACACCCTGTTACCTTATGCAGTATAACTTCCATATTGGGTAGAGGATAATTGTCCTTGAGAGATGCCATATTCAAATTCCTGAAGTCCACACATAGTCTGATGTCTCCATTCTTCTTTCTCATAGGGACCAAGTTTCAGACCCAAGATGAATGTCTGATTGGTTTAATGATTCCTCCATCTCTGAGCTTTGCCAGTTCCTCCTGCATCTTAGGCTCCAATGTTGGATTTATAGGCCTTTTCTTTTGTCTGAATGACTTAGCATCTGGCTTCAATGGCATTTCATGCTGAAACAAATCTTCCCTATATGCTTTTAGATCTTCATAAGACCAAGCAAATACATGCTTATACTTTCTCAGTAGCTCTATCAACATTCTTCTAATTGTAGGGCTTATCTTCTTTCTTATGTACACCTTTCTTGGTGCCATCTCAGTCCCCAATTTAATCTCTTCAACATCTTCCCTTTTGACTGGTGTTTACTTCATGAGGGATCGATCATTTCCACCATACACCTTCTCTAATGCCACTAAGCCCTTAGGAAGCTTTTTTTTTTGAGCTGTAAGATCTCCTTTCCAAACACTGTTTGCTTCCCATAAACTTCTTCAACAAAAGCATTGAAGTCAATTTCTTGGGCTTCAATTGATCTATACAATGGAGGAATTTCAAAAGGTCAATATCATCAGTGAAGACTTGCCGACTATAAATGTTATCAAGAACAGTAGGCCTTGTCTTGAACTCAATCTATGATACCCCAGCCAATGTAATATCATCTCTTTTAAGTGCCACATTTGCTAAAAAATCAGCCATTATGTTCTTTGATCCGTCAATCCACTCAATCGAGAAGGCATCAAACAACTCAATTGTGTCCCATACAGCATTCCTATATTGTTTCAATCTTTTGTGTGTTGTTGCATACTTTGACCTAATTTGTGAAACAACCAACTCAAAATCCCCAAGAGCAGCTAACAACTTGATTTTATGTTTCATAGCTATGTTCAAGCCTGTCAATACAGCTTCATATTCTACCACATTGTTTGTACATTCAAATGCTAATAGAAATGAATATTTAAATGTAATACCTTCAAGTGAAACACATACAATCCCAGCTCCATTGTCGTCTTGGCTACATGCTCCATCAAAATACATCTTCCACACACCATTGTAGTTTTTTACAACATGTTTTTCAATTGGGTTAGTACTGACCAACTCTGGCTAGGCTAGCTCTATTTTAAAATTCCCAAGATCAACATCACAAAAACAATTGATTTGATCTTGTGGTACATAGTCAACAAGCTGGTTCATTCTTGGCTCCCTATACAACTTGACTTCCTGACCATTCACTGGAATTGTAGCATAAGACAGATCAAATTGAACATTTCCTCCAACTACTGTTGTCCACTGTCTTGATAGAAGCATCCCAAACTAAGGAGGGGTATCAATTACTGTTATATCTATATTATAAGTGACCTATGGATAAGTAGCTAGTTTGACTTCAACATCTCTAATAATACCTACTACAGGAATAGGTATGTTATCCATTGCATAGCACTTTCCCCCATTAGTATCAGCCCACATGCCAAGCTGCCTCATAACTCCTACTGGCATGATGTTTATAGCGGCACCAGAGCCTATGATGAAATTCCTCAGTAGTTTGTTATTTATAAGTAATGTAGTGAAAAAAGGATCAACTTGAGGGGGAGTTGTTAATATATCATTCAAGCAGAATTATGGGATATTTACTTTATCTTGTTTATTTACTGCTTTAATAGCTACTTTATTTTCAGAATTCACATGTTTTTCATTTCCATTTGTTATCAATTGAACAACACTATCTCTGTATTCCTTAATTTTCATCATTTTAAGTAGTGAAACAGACATTTTTACTTGAGATAATGACTGAGCGAAGTCAAAAGAAGAGCCCTCCACCTTAACAATTTTCTTCTGTTCTGAAATTTCTCCTTTGTTTTCTTCCTTTTCTCTTTTACTGGGTTGGTTAGGTTTTTGCATCTCTTTGTGTAATCCCTTAACTTCCTCCTTTTGGATAGGCTTCTATTCACTTTTATCATACTGTCTATTTTCTACTTTTTTCATAGTTCCTTGTGTCACCTTTTGATCCTTCATAAAGATTCCCCTAGGGACACCTTCATTCTCATTTACTATTATATTTCTCAACTAGTATTTACTCTTTGTTTCCTCAACTGCAGCAACAGTTAGTCTCTCTATTTCATCTTTGGTGTGTCTCCTCATACTTCATTGAGCAAGCACCTCAACAGAATGTGGCTCTGTATAATCTTCTTCAGCTTTAGAAAGGACCTATTGTTCAGCCATATAGACATTGTATCTCTGATCTGAAACATCATACTCATAACCTTCATCCTCTGAAGATGAGTACCTCTCCACAACATGGTGAAAGGTATTTGAAGTCAAATACACTATGTGATCTTCTCCTCCATTTCCTGTGAACATTCCCTCTTCTTGCATCCTTTGGGCTACAACACAATAATTTGGGGAATGTGGCTTATCACAAGCTTCACATAAATAATTGTTATTCACCATATAGGTTCCCTTCTGCCTCAATGGATCATGAGTTTCTTTGTTTCTAGGCCTAGTTGTTATAGGTTTTCCATCCTTCTAGTTTGTATTATAAGGCATGTCATGCAAGCTCATCATTTCATTCCTATATGTATTCTCCTGTCTGTACTGATAATTATTGCTTTGTTGAGGATCCCTAGGGTTGTCTCTTTTACTAATTATACCAGCGGCCTTCTTGTTGTTTTCAATTGTTAGTGCAATCTTCTAAGCTTCAGCTAAGTCCCTTGGGAACCTATTTCTTAGTTCATACCCTATTTTAGGATGAAATGCATTCAAATAAACACTCAATGCTACAAAATCTGGCAACCTTGATCCAAGAGGTATTTTAGTCTGCAACTTGTTGAATCTTCAGTTGAAATAAAAAATTGAGTCATTTTGATTTTTCTAAATTCGCATCAATTCATGAAGAGCAGCATCAAATGCACTTTGATTCCCATATTGTTCTAAGAATCTATCCTAAAATATTTGGAGAGAATCAATAGAGGTTGTTGCTAGGTTGTTGAACCAATCTTTGGCTTCTTCAATAAGTGACATCATGAATAACCTCATATATAAATTTTCATAAGGCATATCCAAATCCTAAATGAAGGCATTGAAACTCCTTAAGTGGTCTTCAGTAGAAATTGCATTACTCCTTGTTAACTTAGGCACCATACCCCTCCAACTGCCATCCATAGGGTAAGGCTATAATTAAAAACCTGCTAAATCAAATTGTCCGATCATTGAACATGTATATTGATGAGGGGGAGGGTTGGGTGGATACTGATATTGGTACACAGGGTTATTGCATTGTGCATTATTCTATGGGATATAATGTTGACCATGAGGTGGCTACATATTTATATGTTGAGTAGGAATGTGAGGTGGATGATTTGGCTGTCTGTTTTGATTCCTTACTTGATGGTGAGGAACCCTTGGTGGATCAGAAGGCCTTGCACCATGATTACCCTGCTTATGAGGTGGCACATACTTTGGGGGGCAACCGGTTATTTGAATAGTGTTCTGAGCTTTCTGCAATTCGAATTCTTTCATTGCTTGTATCATTTGAGCTTTCTCCTGATCCTCTCTCTCCTTTTTCTGAGATTCAAACCATGATTTGACTTCCTCATAAGTCAAATATTCATAATCATCTTGAGGAATCATATTCTCATTGATCTAATTTTGATTATTTTCCATTCCTTGTTCACATTCCTATTGGTATCTGAGTCCTCTTGCTTCAATTCTAGCATCAAACTCAGCCTATTTATGAGGATCAAGAAAAGGGAAAGGATTTCTTTGATCTTCAGGGGTACAAAGCTCTGTGCTCAAATTATCTTTCCATGTATCATAGTGATCATATGTTTCACAATGTGCTCTTGATGTTTTATCTTTGTCTGTCATGCACATGTCCTCACTTATCCTTTTTCCCTTATCAACCTTGTCATCTTTGTGTGTCCACTTATTGTTCCCAGCAGGAGCTCCAGTATGACCTCCCCTATATTGAGATCTTCTTCCATTCATGTTTGAACAGATGTAATGTTTATGTCAGAGTTCCAACTCACTTTTCTCAAAAGTGAGAAAGTATTTGATATTTCTTATTCCCAGCGGAGTTTGTACAAGGTTTCTGATTCTATGATTAAGGCCTTGATTCTGAATATGTCCCCAGTAGAGTCGCCAAATTGTTAGCTCTCAAAAACATAGGTGGAATGTCTCAAGAGGCTGCCAATCTCTTGATACTTTCTAGAGTAACAAACAAGGTCAAATGAATTGAACCTTCTACTCTTTAGGTGTTGCTAAAACTAGGCGGGTATACCTATTTGAATTGAGCGGACTTGACTTATGATTATCTTTCTTGCAGTGATTTGTCCACAATGGCAAATGGAAGTGAACAAATGAAATCAAATTTGGTATAAATCGTATAGCAATCTTCTAATCTAAATTCTAATATGTTCAGCTAACAGATGTCAAGAAACTAAATGAATCCAAATGATGAAATGCAGAGACTAGTGCCTTATTGGGTATGCGGAGTCAAATGAAATCAAGATGAACAACATTTCCTGGCAGAAACTCAAATTGTTTGGCATATTTTCTATTCACAACTTGTATAAACATGCAAGACTATGATTACTAAGCTCTACTTAATGATCCAAATTAAATTTTCTAATTACTATGATCAACCAAGAGGATTTAATCTTTGCTTGAAAAAACCAATCAATCAACCACACAGATACAACAAATGTGCACTGATAAACTTATTATAAACTTGTTATATCAATTTAAACAACAAGAAAGCATCAATCTTGGAGATAACTTAGCAATACTTTCAATAAGTTCAACAAACAATTGACACCAGAAAATGCAGTAACATCAACTGACTTTCATAAATACCTCCATTTTGAAATCATCCAATCATAAGAGTTTTATTCTACTATATCCATCTAACTATTGTATATTGAATAATCTAATATCTAATGATCATATTACAATCACAAAATGGATATTTATACACTAGCATTTGAAAAACAAATCACTTCGAGATCCCATGTCGGCCTACCGCTAAATTCGGGCACATTCCATGTTGGCCAACAATGTTTTGAGTATTGCTAATTATCGGCAGACATTCACCGTGAGAACCTTGTATTCATATCGAGGTCAAGAGGTATGCTTTTGTCCTTTTGTGTTTCATTGTGACCCATGGAGTCGGGGAGATGTCCCACAGTTCGTATTATGTCTCCCCAAGATGTGCTCATTTGTTATGTTTTCCATTCGCTGAGATCCAAGCAAGTTTCTCACCGATGTGTCCCTTTTGTTTCATTTGTTGTGGCCATAACCTTCTGATATCAAGGAGACACTATATAGATCACCTCATGTTTCACCAAGAGCCCTCGTGATACATTTTGATCATCGTGACATAAGGGTTCTCTCACTGATGTATCCTTTTCTCTCATGTATGTCACTAAAATAAATCATATTCAGGGAGACGTCTCAAATATTTCATTGAGTCATATCGAGATATTCCTTCCATCTGGTGCATCACAGAGACATATTAATTCTCTCACCGAAAACCACCAATATAATCCCTTCATTCTTTGTCGGTGAGTTTGGATAGGTTTGTTGAGACATTACTTTGATGCTCATTACTCTTACCGATATGTATTTCATTATTGGTGGTCGGCAAGACATAATGAATTTGCTATGACTTTACAACAATGCTACTTGTTTGGCCTAAATGAATCCTCATATGTTGTTCAATGAGACTCTTCCCGATAACTCGTTGGTGAAGACCCTTTGTCAGCAAGACCCAACAAAGTCGTTGAGAGCTCACTCTGATGATCATTTAGTTAGGCTGATAAGTCCTTTGGTGCATTGATCGATGAGACAAAAGGTAATCGACAAGACTACATACCGAAGAAAATCTTTTTCCGATATGTGTATGCATCAACCACCGGTTGGTGAGACATAGAGATCTCGCTAAGACTTCAATCTAACATCATAACTCTTGCCAATATGCTCCTTTTCTGTCACCGAAAAAATGAAAATTACTTGTCGATAGCTGCTAGTAGATGAAGTCCAATCGCTGTGACACCAAAAACATCTTGTCGATAGGCAACACAGATGTATATCAACAGAAAACAAAAAATGGATCGATGAGACCCTAGTACTCTCATTCCGATATAGACCATGATGTCAAAAATGCAAACCTCATGGATTTTATGGGACAAATATATGAAAAGTGTGAGCAGAATGATATGATAACAAACCCCTATTCCTATGATGAGGACTCCTATGGAAACTCAGGGGTATGAAAACTTGTGAAATTATTCAAAAATTTACAGTTCTAATAGAGTAGATAATTACTTTCCTATGATACATTTATTGTATGTGCTCAAAATTTGTTGGTTAGTGCATCTACCATTGACGTAATCACTCTATACATTTAGATCTGATTTGGGTAGTGTAGATTTTACTTTTTATTTGGTATGTACAAAGTCAAAGGCTATCATAAGGTACTATGCAGAGAAATATGCAAGATAGGGGACTTGTTTGTTGGGCAAGACTCTAGAGGAGAGAGCATTGATTGAACAATGACTTGAAGTTGAAGGACAGTACTATAGTCCTCATGCTACTGCATTAGTTTATTAGCTTCTCTTTGCCCCAAGGATTAATGGGCATCAAGATAAGGAATTGATTGAGAGCAGTGCCCAAAATTTGGGGGAAGTGTTAGATGTATATGAAGAGAGGTTGTCAAATAGAAAGTACTTGGTAGGGGATTTTTACAACCTTGCTGACCTATCTCATCTTCCATTTACTGAGTATATAGTGAATGCTACTAATAAGGGATATTTGATTAGGGATAGGAAACATGTGAATGCATGGTGGGATGCTATTTCCTGTAGACTTGTATGGAAAAAGGTTTTGGCTATGTGAAACCATGGATAATGTAGCTGAGATTTCAAAATTTTACTATCTTCTACAAAATAATAAAACCCTCGTGTACTTTGGACATGGTGGAATGATAGCTCTCATGTTTCAATTGATGTCAGGGTGCTAGACTAGAGCATGGATCAAATGCCCCTTTTCTCACTGAGAAGTCAACCACCTGCGGCACTGCTCAACTATACTCGTGACTCCCATGCGAACAAGCCCTTTCAAGTTCTCAGATTAGGACTTTTTGCTTGCGACTCCTCCATCTTGAAGGCACTCAACTTTTACAAGTGCATCATGGAATTATACACCTGCAACCTACTATGAGCTCTTCTGTTTGCATGGTCTGACCATGTCTAACTATCTTCACTTTCCTGAACGGCTGCTACATCTTTTGTAGACTTGGTGATTCCACCGATCATTCATCCTTCATGCCTCCCATAAGACAACTGATTACTAAACTTGTCCACCTTGAACTCTGAGTTCGCTCTTCACATAGACTAGCTCCCTGAGTGCTCCTGGATCCAACATCAAACTCACAATGAGTTCCTTTTAGCTCTTTGAGGACTTGATTTCCTCCTTACTACATTGAGCCGAAGATCCCTGACTCACTCGGTCCAATGACTTCAAGGAGTGTGCACCTTTGATTTCACAATACCTACTCAGTTGCTTCCCAAGTCTAACTTGGTTCCACCTTTATATTAGCGTCATGTTGCATCATGCAACCCTTCTAAGATCTTGCACCAATGATACGAATCTGGATCTTCTGAATCCCTTCCTTGCTATCCCATTCCTAGGTGATTAGCAACCTTACTGGCATCCCTCCTTGCACTAGCTATACACCATATGAATGAGTTTGGCTCTTTAGTTACCCACTTGGTCCTACTGCAGAGAACTAAGATCTTCCCCAAGCTTACACGAACACTTGATAACACTCTTGGTGCCCATGTGTGCCCTGCACGACATGGCCCAGCTCTTCTTGTGGGAGCACACCTTCACATTGTGCGACTCATTGACTTTGCACACCTAATGCTGAGAACTAACCTTCGCTCTTGTGTCCCAGGCTCATATGAGATCGCCTTCTTGAAACCCCCAACATAAGTTATAGACTTACTCGACATTGCTGGAACCTTAGCTATCCCAGACTAACTATTTCTGGCTCGGTTACGTAGCTCGCCCAACCTTGTGTCTTTCTTTGTCTCATCTCTTGGGATGAATTGCAACATCTAGCTCCCTTCGATAGCACACCTTAGAGCTATCTCATGTTGGCCCTATTACTAGCTTTCATAGGGTTTGGGACGTTGAGTTTACCACACAACCTCTACCATCATGGCTAGGGTGAAATGAGATCTTTCCTCATCCCTAATAACCATAATGGACACTTGAGCCACTTGCTTGACTCGAGGTGGGAGCTACTTCGGTTTCACTCCTAGAAGGAAGAGCATGAGATACCCTCTCCATTTGGTATCCAGTCATGAACTCTTGGTGCAACTTGACTGCATCCCTATGGTGCTCCTTCTTTTGAACAACCATACCTCCCTATATAAGCTATTAGTACTAATCCCACCAGGTGGTAGGATGACACTAGACTTTGGGTGGATTCCTCCATTTCTGCTTTTCTGTCATGTACTACTTCATAGCCCATAGGGTCTTTTACTTTGCATTCTAGACTCTTTAACTAGCCTGACTAACTCTTATGTCATGACTTCGCATGACCTCTGTAGACCTTCTCTTGCTTGACTAACTCTTCGATGAGTCCAACTTGCCTTGTAGAGCTGCACCCCTTTAGCACAACCTACTTTAACTTAACTCACCATGACTTGGCATGACTTAGCACTCCTTTATGCTCCATGCTACCATCTGCCCATGCTACCTTGAGTAACTTGGCCTTTACACTAGAACCATACTGTCCCAACTCGCCTTGACACTTTATGCAACACTAACACCAAATGCCTAGCTTCCAATGCAACTCGGCCCACATATATAGATTACTAACTTGGATCACGCCTCATGACTTAGCTAATGCCCAATGGATTACCAGATGGCTCCTTGACTCGGTGTGACCTGGGACGAGTCCCAGACTTTATGTCCAATAGATTCCTTGTGTCCAACTCACACCACCACTATGAATTGCCTTAGGTCACACATTGATGTTCGTACAGCGTATAAATTGCAATACCAAGGGTACAACCCTATTGCACCACACTCAAACTAGGTCCAGTGCTCCTCGAGGACACTGTTCACTTCAAGCCCCTAAAATTCTCCCCCACTTAAAAATAGGTGACATCCCTGATGCCGAACATATTGACGTGAGAACCATCCTTAACTACTTGTTGATGAAGACTTATGTACTTATCCCTAGGATCTACAAACACTGAACTTTAGACATCTTATCTCTTCTGATGAAGCTTGGTTGAGTGTCCCTGACACTAAAACACCTTTGCAAGGTCTTGCTTACCTTGACTAACTCACTGAGCTGCCTCCTTACAGAGAACATTGCATCCATACTTGGACAACCTTTACTGCTCAGCCACTTCCAGCATCACCTAAAAGCTCACTGCATCAACCCTGTTGTGCAGGTCCAGTACCTAGCCTCTGATGACCAGAATGCCACTCTTCTGACACTTTTTCTTGAATTCTTGCCTTCAACTTTCAGCTTCGCAGCTTCAATTTATCATGCCATCCTATCTACCCATGATTCCCCTTCAGTACCATAGCCTCCTGCGATAAGTATACCCTTTTGAGCGTGGCTTTGTGGCGTGCTCTGCACCCACTCGACTACTTGGAGTCTCTCACCTATCATAGCAACTCAAGACTTAACAACATCTATCTTCCAATACACGTCTTGTTTCTGACATTCCTTCAATGCTCTGTAATACTTTTTTCCACCTTACATGGTGTACTTTTGCAAACTCTTAGAGTCTGCCCTGGTGTCTTCCTCAACACCCTTGCTTTGCATACTTCATCCACACTATGTGTACCTTTCGCATCCGCCTTGTTTGTTCTGGGTACCCATAATGCTACCATGGAATTCCTTTCATGCCTATCATTTGACACCTTTACACCCATCTTGTTCCCATTACACTACACCAAAAGCTCAGCCAACATCTGCCTTTGTGACCTAGCTCAGCTTCGAAGCCTTTATCCTTTTGCGTTCTTGAGTTTGTGACTCGATTGTTTTGATCTGAATCTTCCAACATTGGACGCCACTCGATTTTGCCTCAAATCCAATGTCCTGGACAATGGTCCTACACCCTGAACACTACCTTGTATAGGTCCCCCATTGATTTCTCCTCGGATCTAACCTTGTTGTTAGGATCCTACACCCTGCACTCTGAGACTTGACTCAAGTGCCCCTTTACTACTAAGGGGAACATCCACCAAACCACTACAACACTTCACACCACATCCAGATCTCTATTGGCTTATGCTTTATTGAAGATATTCCACAACACTTGTGACAGCTTGTAGGTTATGTCGACTTCCTTTTCAACTCCCCACCATTGAGGATCACTTGCAACCACTTACTTGGTTGGCTAACTGCACTTTTGTTTACGGATCCTACCTCTATCTAGCATCCATACTAAGATGTCTGACTTGAAGGATACAAGCCTAGCTCACCCCGATGCACATCCTTGTGATGTGACTTTTCCAAGGTTCCAGACCCTGGTACGACCTCTTCACTTAGATCAACTTCGTGCACTGACTCGCAACGTCAACTTGGTACCCACATGATCAAGGCCATACCCAAACTCAAAATTAGTTACTATCCCAACACTACTTACACTTTGTCTGCTTCATTTTCCATGAGCTACTAAGACCTTTAGCATGCAATATTTCCTTCACTCGCTCCACTTTAGCAACACACCAACCAAACTGCGTATGTTTGTATGCCGCAGAAGTTCTACACAACTCCGAGGTGTGAATTCATCATTGCCCCCTCTCACACTATGAAAAAGGACCCATATACCTCTTACGGAATCTCCAAAGGACCGAAGCCCATACAACGACTAAGGAGATACACAGATGCCCAAATTTGATTCAAACAATGTGTTGCACTGAAACTTGGCCACATATCGCCTCTGTATCCTAATCCCTTCATTTAGATCGGCCTTGCACCCCTATTGGATGCTTTGCATTGCCTTGCCTCATAGTGACTAACCTTGGACCATGCCCTGATGGCCTGCACGATCTACTCACACACTTGACTACACTACTAGAATGAGACCCATCTCAGTACTCCTTTTCTCCATATGCAAACCTGCCCTTCGAAACCACATTGGCTTCACGACTTTGACACCACTGCTGGATGTGCCATGGCATGACTCTTTCTTAGTCTCTGATGAAGTTGTTCCTTACTCAGCTCATACTGGTTGACCTTTTTCTAACTCAGAGGGAGGGAACCCACCTCCTCCGATAGTACCCAGACTCAAACCACTTCCAATACTAACTTGGGGTATTAGAAGAGAGCAACATAATTTTCTATGATACCAACTGTTAGGGGGCTAGACTAGAGCACAAATCAAATTCCCCTCTTCGTACTGAGAAGTCAACCACCTGTAGCACTGCTCAACTATTCTCGTGACTCCCTTGCAAACAAGCCCTTTCAACTTCTTAGATTACGCCTTTTCCTTGTGAGTCCTCCATCTAGAAGGCACTTGACTTCTACAAGTGCATCATGGAATTATGGACCATGCAAGCCAAAGAGCTCATAGCAGCTCGCAAGTGCATAATTTCACAATGCACTTATAGAAGTTGAGTGCCTTCTAGATGGAGGACTCACAAGGAAAAGGCATAATTTGAGAACTTGAAAGGGCTTGACTGCAAGGGAGTCATGAGTATAGTTGAACAGTTTAGCAAGTGGTTGACTTCTCAATCCGAAAAGGGGCATTCGATCTGTGCTCTAGTCTAGCCCCTTGATAGTAATGTTAGGGGTTTGAAGTGAACAATGCGCTCAAGAAGCACTGGACCCAGTATAAGTATGGTGCAACAGGGTTGTACCCTTGGTATTGCAAGTTATGCATAGTGCGAACATTAATGTGTGACCCAAGGAAAGTTGCAGTGGTGGTGTGAGTTCGACACAAGGAGTCTATTGGACATAGAGTCTAGGACTCATCCCAGGTCACATTGAGTTGAGGAGCCATCCGACGATCCATTGGGCATTAGCTAAGCCATGAGGCACGATCCAAGTCTGTAGTCTATATAAGTGGCTCGAGTTGCATTGGAAGCTAGGCACTTGGTGTTAGTGTTGCAAAAAGTGTTGAGGCGAGTTGGGACAGTATGGTTCTAGCGTAAAGGTCGAGTTACTCAAGGTAGCGTGAGCAGATGGTAGTATGGAGCATAAAGGAGTGTCGAGTCATGCCAAGTCATGGCGAGTTAAGGTAGGTTGTGCTAAAGGGGTGCAACTCTACAAGGTGAGTTGGACTGGTCCAAGAGTTAGTCAGGAAAGAGAAGGTCTGCAGAGGTCATGCCAAGTCATGACATATGAGTTAGTCAGGCTAGTTAAAGAGTCTACAATGCAAAGTAAAAGACCCTATGGGCTATGAAGTAGTACATGACAGAAAAGCAGAAATGGGGGAATCTACCCAAAGCCTTGTTTCATCCTATTGCCTGGTGGGATTAGTACAAATAGCTTATATAGGGAGGTATGGTTGTTCGAAAGGAGCACCATAGGGATGCAGTCAAGTTGCACCGAGAGTTCACGATCGAACACCAAATGGAAAGGGTATCTCGTGCTCTTCCTTCCAAGAGTGAAATAGAAGTAGCTCCCGCCTCAAGTCAAGCAAGTGGCTTAGGTGTCCATTATGGTTATTAGGGATGAGGAAAGATCTCATTCTACCCTAGCCATGATGGGAGAGGTTGTGTGCTAAACTCAACATCCTAAACCCTGTGAAAGCTAGTAACAAGGCCAGCATGAGATAGCTCAAAGGTGTGCTACCTGTTGATGTGTTTTTTATGCACTTATCAACACAGGTAATGCATAGATACACTACCTCTCTTGAAAGATAATCTTCCACAATCAGATTGCAGAACACTATCCCAAGGTCTCTAATGTCATGTCTTGACAGTGCTTGGAATATCTAAGTTGTTTGATGTGATTTGCTGGAATCACAAGGCGGACTTACGAATGAGTTACAAAGCATGGAAGTTGGGTTTGCAAATGCAGTTTCAAAGTGTTGAAAGTGAATGAACAGTGGTTGTCCACTCAAAACAGCAAGTTGAAACTCATCAAGTTCATCTGATTTAGCTTCATGGTGATGCTTTGGGTCCTACTCTAACCAAGGATTAAAAGAAATAGCAAAAGGAGAAGGGTTAAGAAATCTATTATAATACTAAGCTACAAATGAATAGTAACAATGGTGGCTGCTAAAGTAGAAAGACTTCCTAAACTGGGTTTTGCTTGGCCAAGAGAAACCTACAGTTGCACAAAATAAGTGCAATCTTCTAAGGACTATAGATTTTCAAATTGCATACACACACCATGTACATGCAATTGAACTCAGTTGCAGCAATGAAGTAAAGAGCTCAAACTAGCTTTGTAAAGTGACTCATCGTCAATGAACCACAAAAGCACGAGCTGGAAATCCATCAAATACTGAAACAACAATTTCCATTATCACTTCCATTCAAGAAACTAACACTAAAACTAACATGGAAGGTGAATCATGCATACATAAAGAGAAAACTCAAAAGGAACACCCATAAATCATGCAATGTTGCTTTCTATTGCTGCAGAATGTCTTTACATCAATTCTCCAACCATTACAAATGAGGGGCAAGCCCCTATTTATAGTTTTCCAAATCCCAAATGAATGGCTAGGATTCAATTTGCAATGAATGGTCCATATTTGATTTACAATAGGGTTTCACCTACCCCAAAATATTCAGCAATTAAAAAATACATTCCTTGTCTTTTCCTTGTTTTGTCATCTAGTGCCAGTTACTGTAGCAATTTTGTCATTTAGTTGATTTCCCTTTTCACTGTAGCTAAAACTGCCTGAAAGTTGTTTTTTGCTTGATGTGCTTGCAGTGTTCTTCCTTTGATCAAACGAGTCCGTCAACGATTGGCATCAATGGATTGGTGGCCCCTTATTCGAGCAGAAAGCTCCTTAGAAATCATCATCATTTGGAAAAAGGTAGGACAACTCCCTCAATGGGCCTCTTCGATAGACCTACGGAAGGCTTCTTGACTCTTGCAAACACGAAGTGTTGTAAGTTCATTTATATATGAGTTAAGGAAAATGTCAGTCAAACCTACAAATTCCCTATTAGATCTATCCATGCATCATCAAAATATCTTGATATTCATATTTGGAGCTCATTTGGACCATAAACATAAATATGTGCTTCAAGGGTGCGAGCACCAGAGGGCGGAAAGATGGCAGAAGAAAGCCAGAAGGCATACAATGGACGGAAACCAAAACAGTCGGGAAGAAGGCAGGCTCCCGAATGTTCAAAACAGCCAGGAAGGAGGCAGGCTCCTGGATGTTAAAAATAGCTAGGAAGAAGGGAGGCTCTCGGATGTTCAAAATAGCTGGGAAGGACGCAGGCTCTCGGATGTTCAAAACAGCTGGGAAGGAGACAAGCTCCCGGAAACGGCCACAGAGGGCCCGAGTTCTAGAGGAGATGGCCACCGGATGTTCTAAACGGCCAAAGAGGGACGCACTTCCGAAAATGGCCATGAAGGACCCAGGCTCTGGAGGGTGGAAGGGAGGTGGCCGCCGAAAGTTCTAAAATGGCCACGGAGAGGTAGAGCCCCAGAAACAGCCATGAAGGGGCCGGGCTCCGAAGGGCGGAAGGGAGGTGGCTGTCAGAAGTTCCAAAATGGCCATGGAGAGGGGGAGCCCTGGAAATGGCCACGGAGGGGCCGGGCTCCGGAGGCCGGAAGGGAGGTGGCCGCTGAAAGTTCCAAAATAGCCATGGAGAGGGGGAGCCCTAGAAATGGCCACAGAGGGGCCGAGCTCCGGAGGTCGGAAGGGAGGTGGCCACCGGAAGTTCCAAAATGGCCACAAAGAGGCAGAGCCCCAAAAAAGGCCACGAAGGGGCCAGGCTCCGGAGGCCAGAAGGGAGGTGGCTACCGGAAGATCCAAAACAACAAAAGGGGGACGAAGCTCCAAAATCATCGAAACTTAACCAAACTTTGACAAAATGTTGGCAGTTCATTTTAGCACATCAAACACATCCCATATCCAAAAATGGGTGACCCCAAAGTCAAAAATGAGGAAACGAGAGCGACGGGGGTCCACGGATGTTTCCAAATAGCCAAGGAGGAAAGGAATTCTGGAGGAAAAGTTCTGAAACCATCGAAACTTGATGGAACGATGACGAAACCTTGGGAGTTCATTTAAGCACATCAAACACATCTCAGATCCAAAAAAGGGCAACCCCAAAGTCAAAAATGTGGAAACAGGAGTGATGGAGGTCCACGGATGTTTCAAAACAGACAAGGAGGAAGGGAATTCCAAAAGGAAAGTTCTAAAACCATCAAAACTCAACGGAACATTGACGAAACCTTGGCAGATCATTTACACACTTCAAACACATCCCAGAGCCAAAAAAGGTTGCCCCCAAAGTCAAAATGAGGAAACGGGAGTGACAGGGGTCCACGGATGTTTCCAAATAGCCAAGGAGGAAGGGAATTCCGGAGGGAAAGTTCTAAAACCATCAAAACTCAACAGAACGTTGACAAAACCTTGGCAGTTCATTTACGTACTTCAAACACATCCCCGATCCAAAAAAGGTTGCCCCCAAAGTCAAAAGTGAGGAAACGGGAGTGACAGGGGTCCATAGATGTTTCCGAAGAGCAAGAACAAGACAAAAGGCAAAAAACAAGACAAATGACTTCATTTCTCCGCAGATTTGAATACCCCAAGTAGGTGAATTTGGGTAGGGGATTTGATCGTTTGAAAGCACATGACCAATTTGGGCTTGGAAATGGGGCACGCAAAACAAGATAGGAGCAAAGCAGCCTATCGGGAGCAAAAAAGGGGGTCTTTGCCTGTGGTGGGGTGTGTGTGCAAAACATGCACAACAACTGGCGACTTGCTGGGGAAATGCTCCAAAGCATTTTGATGACAAACTGGAATCACGAACCTAGAATCTCTGGTTCTGACCTTCTCGCTAGGGCAAACAAACCAGACACCCAATCCAAAGGATCAAAACCACTAGCCAACCCAACCTTCAGTATGTTGAAAATCCAAGTGTGTGCAATTGCATTAATTCCCATTCTTCAGTTGCTACAGGAACCCAAGCTCCGTTTAGTTAAGCTATGTAGTTTATTCTAACTCCAAAAGCATCCGGGACATTGCCTCGCAGCCAGTCAGGCATCCATAGCCCCGACGAGGTTGTCGCTATGATTTTCTTGAACATTGCTCTACTGCCAGCCGGGCGTCCATAGCCCTTGTAGAGTTGCTCGGACACCCCTGAAAAGTTGAATTTTCTCTTTCTTTCAATTTTCAATGTTTTATTTATTTCTTTCTTTTCTCTTTTCAGCTCTTTTATTTCAACTTGCAAGCATTGAAGCTCGCACTCAGGGCTAAGAATCACAGTGGCGCTGGAGCAGAATTTTAGATTTTTCACTTAACTAGACTTCACAAAAGGCCCTATAGTGACTGTAGAATTCTTAAGATGTGTAAGAGCTATAAGATTTCAGAATACATCAGAGTCAGACTAAAGTAACAACTTATCCTCTTTGAATCAAACAGCCAGATCACTTGACACCAACAGAAGATCCTCACCATCCACTCTAAAAACTTGATTAGAGTTTGACAAAGAAATATGTAAAACAACCCCAGGAGATAAGTATAGTTGTTGTGCGCACAAATGTGCCTACCTATAAGCAAAGGGACCACGAGCAAAGCAGCAACAAAGCAAAAGCAAACAAAAAGAAAACAACCTCCACAAACCAACTAACCTAAGGATAGCAAGAAAACAGAGTATTTAGAGGAAGCCTATACTACTCAAAAACGAGCTATGTACAAAGATATTTACAAAGCACTATGTTCAGGCACGACAAACCAACATTAACATTCATTGGATTTTGGAAAGCATGCACAAGCAAATGGACAATCGTTATCATTCTTAACCATGCAAATTTATCTTTATATTCTGAAAAAAGAAATTCAATGTTGCAGCACTCAAGTTCAATCACGTCATCATGAAAAATCAGCAATTGAGGAGGCTCATTGAACCCATGGTTAATCCATAAACATGTTTGTTTTCCCTTGTTCCCATAATCAAAATAATAAGTGCAATTATGAAAAATAATAGGGGCAAGGAAGGATAAAACCTGGATGTCATCACACAGAGGTGGCAGTGTTGGACAGTTGAGAGCAAGCATAACATCCTTGATTGTTGCATTGGCAGCTTCGGGTGGGCGCGATGGAGGGTGTAGCACTTTGGACATTAAGCATGCATAAGACTGGGAGGACAGGGCAGCAGACAACTCTTTCAATCTACCAATGGCACCCACAACCTCCACTGGTTGTTCCTCAAGGAAGTACACCTTGCCTTGTCGATCATCTGTAATCTTGGTGCCCTTTTGATGGTCATCTTCAAAAGGTAGCATGCTGTCCCATTTCCCTTCCCAAGTGTTTACCTGATTTTTATGACATTCAATGTCATGGGATGATGACATGCATGAATCTGTCTCATTGCAGCTCTCTGGTTGTGAAGGAAAATCTGCAAGGATTGAGGCAGAAGGACACTCAGTTGCAGCCTGTGGTTGACTAAGCTCACCATATTTGTTGGCACCCATCAAAACACCTCCACCTTTATCTTCTTCCTTTTGTTGTTCATGTATCTCCTCACAGTGCCCACTTGTTTCCTCTTGGTCACTATCATTGTAAATGGAGAAGGAGCTCCTCTCCCAATCTAGAAACTCTAATGCATCACTATTCAGGGGCTCAAGGAGTATGTATTCATCACTGTCATCTTCTGGGATGTGCTCTTCCTCGACATGAGCATACCTCTGTAGTGCAACTCCCAATGGAAAGAAGTCATCAATTGATGGAACCTCATCAAGGGGACCAAAGTCTACTACACAATTTCCCTCTTAAGACTCACCAAAAAGTCCATCATCCATGGTTCACAATTGCTCTTCAAGAGGAAGAACTTCTTGGTGACTGGTGGACAGCATTCCTGCTTGATCTACTCCATCGCTCAGAAGTCTGAGACTATATTGTTGTCCTTCTATTTCTGCCCCAACATCCTCTTGAGGTCCACCTTCAACTAAGCCATCACTTGACTCAAGCTCTTCGTCTTCTACTTCGATCTGAGCAGCAAGTAGAGGAAGTCAGGCACTTGGCTGCCTTGCTTGTTCTTTGACTTGTTTGATGGCTTCTTGGCCTATTTTACATGTGAGCTCTGAATGCGATGAATCATGGAGTTGACACTAATTTGGGAGCAGCAATATCTCCAAATCCACTTGGTATTTCAGCTCATTCCAATCCCTCACTAGTCTTGAGACAAGCTGGTCATATCTTTCCACCAGTGGGTCCTCATAATCATTTGGGAAGAAAGGTGAATAGTAGATAGCTGTGGCAAGTGGTTGTTCCCACTCCTCCAAATCTACATTTTCAGATGCTTGATCTTTTTCATTCATAAAGGAGAGGTCCTCTAATCTAATCTCGCTTATTTCTTTTCCATCATTCTCTATTGTCCCAAGGCTTTCAACCTTTTCCTCTTTCTGATTTTTAACATCTTCATTTCCTGCCCTAGCATACACTGCTGCAAACTCTTTTGATTCATCTTCGACTGCCAATCCCTCTTCTAGAGCAGGGGACTGCCTTTCTTCAACAGAGGAACAAATTTTTGATCTATTTCTAGCTGATTGTTCATCAAGGGAGCTTCTTGTCCTAAGGAAATTAGCCTCTTCCTTTTGGATCTGATCCTCTATGTCTACTGTCCCAGCACTAGCCTATGTCAGATTTCCTGATTCATCTGTGGTGTGTTGTCCTCGAGCTTCCAACAACTTTCCCACCTCATGGGATGAGTCCCCTTTTACTAGGAGATGGCTGATCCAACTTGTTCACATGATCCTTGAATTGGGCGATGACATTTGTGCATGATGAGCAAGTGAATTCAGAGTGGGGTGCATTGTGAAATCTGCACCAACTTGACATTAGTACCTACTCCAATTTTGGTCCATCTTTGCTGCCCAAACATCTTTGGATCAGCTCCTTGAAAGCGTTAGCTGCCATGGTTTGCAATTCCTCTTCCGGATCTTCAGGAGCCAAGGGCTGGTATATTTCCCAAAAGGGAATTTGTCCTTGCAAGACCTTCTCAATTATGTCCAAGAATGTTAGACCCCCAATTCACTATTCCTGCAAGTGCAATGGATCCAGTATCTATCTGCCAATTTGAATTGCTACAATGGCTTCTTTAATCTCTTATTCAAATGTGCATGTAACTGAGTGATGTTAATTTACAAATGCTGCTCCATTTTGACTCAGCTCTTGTTTGCCTTCAAATTTTTTTGATTTTTGAATTAAAGAGATCTCCCTATCTCAGATTTCTTCTTTGCAAGTGCTCCTTTCGATTTCCAACTTTCATCTTTGTAGCCTCAACATGTCATGCCCTCCTTCTAGCGCCAGTTCTATTGATGTGTTTTTTATGCACTTCTCAACACAGGTAATGCGTAGATACACTACCTCTCTTGAAAGACAATCTTCCACAATTAGATTGCAGAACACTATCCCAAGGTCTCTAATGTCAGGTCTTGACAGTGCTTGGAATATCTAAGTTGTTTGATGTGATTTGCTGGAATCATAAGGCGGACTTACAGATGAGTTACAAAGTATGGAATTTGGGTTTGCAAATGCAGTTTCAAAGTGCTGAAAGTGAATGAACAGTGGTTGTCCACTCAAAACAGCAAGTTGAAACTCATCAAGTTCATCTGATTTAGCTTCATGGTGATGCTTTGGGTCCTACTCTAACCAAGGATTAAAAGAGACAGCAAAAGGAGAAGGGTTAAGAAATCTATTATAATCATAAGCTACGAATGAACAGTAACAATGGTGGCTGCTCAAGTAGACAGACTTCCTAAACTAGGTTTTGCTTGGCCAAGAGAAACCTACAGTTGCACAAAACCAGTGCAATCTTCTAAGGACTGCAGATTTTCAAATTGCATACACACACCATGTACATGCAATTGAACTAAGTTGCAGCAATGAAGTAAAGAGCTCAAACTAGCTTTGCAAAGTACTCATTATCAATGAACTACAAAAAGCATGAGCTGAAAATCCATCAAATACTGAAACAACAATTTCCATTATTAGTTCCATTCAAAAAACTAACACTAAAACTAACTTGGAAGGTGAACCATGCATACATAAAGAGCAAACTCAAAAGGAACACCCATAAATCATGCAATGTTTCTTTCTATTGCTGCAGAATGTCTTTACATCAATTCTCCAACCATTACAAATGAGGGGCAAGCCCCTATTTATAGTTTTCCAAATCCCAAATGAATGGCTAGGATTCAATTTGCAATGAATGGTCCATATTTGATTTACAATAGGGTTTCACCTACCCCAAAATATTCAGCAATTAAAAAATACATTCCTTGTCTTTTCCCTGTTTTGTTATCTAGTGCCAGTTACTGTAGCAATTTTGTCATTTAGTTGATTTCCCTTTTCACTGTAGCTAAAACCGCCTGAAAGTTGTCTTTTGCTTGATGTGCTTGCAGTGTTCTTCCTTTGATCAAACGAGTCCATCAATGATTGGAATCAATGGATTGGTGGCCCCTGATTCAGGCAGAAAGCTCCTTAGAAATCATCATCATCTGGAAAAAGGTAGGACAACTCCCTCAATGGGCCTCTTCAATAGACCTAAAAAAGGCTTCTTAACTCTTGCAAACACGAAGTGTCGTAAGTGCATTTATATATGAGTTAAGGAAAATGTCAGTCAAACCTACAAATTCCCTGTTAGATCTATCCATGCATCATCAAAATATCTTGATATTCATATTTGGAGCTCATTTGGACCATAAACATTAATGCGTGCTTCAAGGGTGCGAGCGCTAGAGGGCAGAAAGATGGCAGAAGAAAGCCAGAAGGCAGACAGTGGACGGAAGCCAAAATAGTCAAGAAGGCGGGCTCCCAGATGTTCAAAACAGCCAAGAAGGAGGCAGGCTCCCGGATGTTAAAAATGGCCAAGAAGAAGGGAGGCTCTCGGATGTTCAAAACAGTTGAGAAGGAGGCAGGCTCCTGGATGTTTAAAACAGTCAGGAAGGAGACAAGGTCTCAAAAATAGCCACGGAGGGCCCAGGTTCCGGAGGGTGGGAAAGAGATGGCCACCGAATGTTCCAAATGGCCAAAGAGGGATGAACTTCTGGAAACAGCCACAAAGGACCCAGGCTCCGGAGGGCGAAAGGGAGGTGGCCGCCCGAAGTTCCAAAATGGCCACGAAGAGGCGGAGCCCCGGAAATAGCCATGGAGAGTGGGCTGGAGGTTGGAAGGAGGTTGTTCGAGTTCCAAAATAGCATGGAGGGCCGGGAAGCGTGCAGATAGAACACGAGGCCAGAAAGGAGGTGGCCAAAGTTCCAGCTATGAGAGGGGCCCTAGAGGCCATGGAAGGGTGGGCTCGGTAGAAAGGGAGGTGTACGGAAGATCCAAAATGGCCACAGAGAGGCGGAGCCCCAGAAATGGCCACAGAGGGGCCGAGCTCCGGAGGCCGAAAGGGAGGTGGCCGCCAGAAGTTCCAAAACAACAAAAGGGGGATGGAGCTCTGAAACCACCGAAACTTAATCAAACTTTAACGAAACCTTAGCAGTTCATTTTAACACATCAAACACATCGGATCAAGGATGACTAAAGTCAAAAATGAGAAAGCAGGGCTGACGGGGTCCATAGATGTTTCAAGCGACCAGGAGGAAGAAATTTCGGAGGAAAAGTTTGAAACCATCGAAACTTGATGGAGCGATGGCCAGGAAACCTTGTTAGTTCATTTAAGCAATCGACAAGTCCTATAGATCCAAAAAGACATTGCAAAGTCAAAATGTGGAAAGCGAGCGGCGGGGTCACGGATGTTGGCTTGACCCAGGAAGGGTGCGGAGGGATTGCGAAACCATCGAAACTCAACGGAACATTGACGAAACCTTAAGTGACAAGGGTCCATGGATGTTTCCAAATAGCCTAGGAGGAAGGGAATTCTGGAGGGAAAGTTTTGAAACCATCGAAACTCAAGAGAACATTGACAAAACCTTGGTAGTTCATTTACGTACTTCAAACACATCCCCGATCCAAAAAATGTTGCCCCTAAAGTCAAAATTGAGGAAACGGGAGCGACAAGGGTCCACAGATGTTTACGAAGAGTAAGAACAAGACAAAGGGAAAAAACGGGGATGGATGACTTCATTTCTCCATAAATTTGAATACCCCAAGTAGGTGAATTTGGGTAGGGGATTTGATCATTTGAAGGCACATGACCAATTTGGGCTTGGAAATGGGGCACGCAAAATAATACAGGAGCAAAGCAGCTTGTCGGGAGCGAAAAAAAGGGGGTCCCTGCCTGCAGTGGGGCGTGTGTGCAAAACATGCACAACACTACCGAAGGGAGTTGGATGTTGGAACTCATCCGAAGTGATGAGGCAAAGCGAGACACAAGGTTTGGGCGAGCTGCGTAACCGAGTTGACAATAGTTAGTATGGGATAGCCAAGGTTCCAACAGTGTCGAGTAAGTCTGGAACTTATGTTGGGGGTTTCAGGAAGGCGATCTCATATGAGCCTGGGACACAAGAGTGAAGGTTAGTTCTCAGCATTGGGTGTGTAAAGTCGAGGAGTCACACAATGTGAAGGTGTGCTCCCCACAAGAAGAGCTAGGCCATGTCATGCGGAGCACACATGGGCACCACAAGTGTTATCGAGTGTTGGTGTAAGCTTGGGGAAGATCTCAGTCCTCCATAGTAGGACCAAGTGGGTAACTCAAGAGCACGGATTGAATGCCCCTTTTCTCATTGAGAAGTCAACCACCTGTGGCACTGCTCAACTATACTCGTGACTCCCATGCGGACAAGCCCTTTCAAGTTCTCAGATTATGCCTTTTTGCTTGTGAGTCGTCCATCTTGAAGGCACTCAACTTCAACAAGTGCATCATGGAATTATGCACCTGTGAGTTGTTATGAGCTCTTCTACTTGCATGGTCCAACCATGTCTAACTGTGTTCACTTTCCTAAATGGTTGTTGCATCTTTTGTAGACTTGGTGATTCCACCGAGCCTTCATCCTTCATGCCTCCCATAAGACAATTGATTACTAAACTCATCCACCTTCAACTCTAAGTTTTCTCTTCACACAAACTGGCTCCCTGAGTGCTCCTGGATCCAGCGTCAAACTCACGATTAGTTCCTTTTAGTTATTTGAGGACTTGACTTCCTCCTTACTGCATTGAGCCCGAGATCCCTTACTCACTCAATGCAATGACTTCAAGGACTACACACCTTTGATTTCAAGTACTATCTTTTCATACAAATCTATGATATGTTTTTCATTGAAGTAAAATAGGATTTTGAAAAGATTCATGTTCTTTATATAGAAAGAAAGATAGGACAAAAGATGAAGCTGTAATATATTAATTCTAAATCATTATAGTATTCAAGTTATTTACATGTTAATTATTTTCTTTAAAAATAAATTTAATCAACATAACATAAAAACATTTACCCTTACCCTTTTGGAAAAGTATGCTTATTTCCTCTAACAATTGTTTCCCTTTCCTCTAATGTCTTGTGGTCTTATTCATCTTTAAATATTCTCATGCAACTGTTTAATTTATATTCTATATTTGTCTCCTTTTGTTTCTAGCAAGGGCCAACCTCTTTGGATATGATGGAGAATTTTGATTTCTTTGAGTCCTGAAATAGAAGTTATACGAGGGTTTGAACACATTTATATAATCAATTCCCTTAATAAAGAAGAGGCCCAAAGCATGTTTATGATCAAGCTGGCCATTACAGTAAAGAAATCATAAGGAATATGGAGGAGACACATAAATGAAAATCATGACTGTATTATAGATTCTCAAGATTTTTAATAAGCTTAAAGAAAAGAATGCTTTCTTATGCTATTTGTTAAGACAACAGATAAGGTAGCAAGAAAATTTTTGAACATTTTGTTACTTTGACAAGAACATCATAGAAGCCATGACACAATTACTTATTATTAAAGCAGCAAGTTGGCTAATTTAACCAATAATTAATACTCTGGCCAACTAACTCAATCGCCAGTTAATTGGGTACATGCAATTATATATTAGAATGAAAAAAAAAATTATAATATTAATGATTAGTAATTTCCATAATAATTACTAATCTTAGTAACTGAATTTTAATCTAAGGAAAGAAATAAATGCTAATTCAAAAACTTAGTTTAAATCCTAGTACCATCCCTAGGAATAATCAAAAATGATGAGTACAATCAAATTCTACTAAATTTAAGGTAGCTAAGATACTTATCCATTGTCAAGCTAAACATGATGAGTCTAATAAATTTCTACTAAATTTAGTGTAGTTAAGGCTCGGTCACAACTCAATGGATATACTTATCCACTATCAACTACTTTAAGGGTCATGATGACAATAGGAAAATTCATCACCAACAATTCATCGACGGAAATTTCACCGAAATTCACCGCCTTCAACAATTCACCACCATGGAAAATTAACCCCAAAAAATTAATGAATTGTCATGAAAGTGAATTTTCCCATGGTGAATTGTTGGAAGTGAATTTGACAGTGAATTTTACATCGGTGAATTGTTGGCGGTGAATTTGTTGTATGCCTTCATTTATACGACAGTTTAAGGATGTATTTTTCTAAACATGGTGTCACTACTATATGTATGTAAATAGATTATTAGGATTTGAAATTCTAAAGTTTCATATATCATAATGGATTCAAACTTACAAAATAAGGTTGTAAATGTTGTTTCTTAATAAGAAATCTATTTCCACTGTCAAATCAATAGTCGATTGCATATATCGAATCTACAGATTCTTTGACTGTGTCCATCAAGGAATTAATCAAAAGAATTAAATCAAGCCTTATCAAGGCTAAACTCAAGTTTTGAAAGAATCCTTCCAAACGAATAGATTGCAACTCCATGATAATTTCTCTCACTGGGCTCTTGTTGGACACCAAGAATATCCTGTATTCACTATGATTTGGGATCTCTTATTCATAGAAATCATTATCAGGTGTCAGATCCTCTACCACATCTCTCAAATTCCTGGTTTTTGGATAGGAATAGAGGTTTTATTTGTGCCACTAATGAACTATGGCCTGTCCAAAGTTACATGACAGTGACATTTTTTTTAAGTTTTATAACATGGTCATTGTTTGAATGATAAGAATGAATGTATGATATGTTAATGAACTAATTTCCTCTAGGTATATCCATGTCTTGTAATGGAAGTGAAATGACACTGACTGTGACTCAAGCATTAGATCTCTACCTTGATAAGCACATAGAGGTAGCTATGATTGTTTGGCATACTGACCCTGAACCTTTGCTCTTTGCCCATTTTTTATCTGTCCATAGTTGATTATGCAATTTTTGGGAATGGCTTCTACTATTTTTCCTTCCTTCTCACAACATATGTCTATCAGATTCTGCATAAATTGTGCCAGTCTGTCAACAATGCTGATGAGAAATAATGGGTAGATTCTGCAAGAAAACTTATTACGAAACCCTACAAATTGTTTCCAGGCATGAGGGACAAAGTCGACTCTCTCTTTTCCATTGATTGGTATGGGTTTTTCGAAGAGCCTAAGACCATCTTTTTTACATGCGTGGGGGATTTTAAAGTTGCGGGGCCTTCTTTGTTGGAAGAACTTAGGTTCTCCCAAGATCTAAAGTTGGTGGGGATTTCTTGGTTGGAAGAGTTCAGGTTCTCCCAAGAACTAAAGTTTCGATTTTATTTTTAAAGTTGAATTTTAGGTGTCAGGTTGGAATCAAGTATCTAAAGTCTAAGTTTCAAATATCTGTTGAGACCCATCTTTGATTAAAAAATTCTATTTTTTCAGAGTAGGTCCTACCCTACAAGAACTTGCACCTTTAGAAAAAAATGAAAAAATATTTGAATATGCACATCTATCCATCATCTACCTTCAAGAAATCTTAAGTACAATACTGACCCAATGAATAGTCAATTTGAAAAGATTTAAAAAAACCAAACAATTATCATGTTTATAAACAATAATCAATGAAGAATAGAATGAAATGATAGTGGTTTTGTTTACTTTAACAATAATAAAATAAATAATTTTTGTATTCTTGTAAATAATGAATTTAAATAGAATGTAAGATATTTTTCAATAATACAAACAATTGTTAAACCATTCAATATGATTTAATAACATGTATATTAAAAAATATAATAATTGTTATTTTTTATAATATTTAATATTTTGAAAAATGTATAATTATATAATTAATTTGTTTATTATTTATTTTTATTTAAATTAATTTCTATAATATATCTCTTTTAACAAATATTGATAATTATTTTTTCTTTAAATTTCTATTCATATAAACAAAAACCAAAATTAATCAATTCAATGTTTTCCAGCCTTTCAATCAATCTTCTCTACCAACTTTATAAATTTCAATAAAAATATATTGAATTGAAGAAATAACTCCACCATATTAAAAGGTGTTAATAATAATATATAGACTAATCTGTTTCCTTTTGTTCATATTCACACAAACAAAAAAGCAAAAAGATGGGCCTAATTTAAAAAACCATAGTGGGTTCAATTCTAAAATTGAGTGGAAAAAAGTTGAATTCTCTAAAGACATTGGTCCATCTTTTAATGGAAATTTTGGGACTGGCCTGATAGAGAAAGATATTGAGTTCAAAATTGTGCATGTTGATATGATTAAAGGGGAGCAGAAAAAACCAGAGTTCCTGGTCTTACAAGTAGGAGACCGTCCTTACAAAAATTCTCGGTTGTTGATTTTCAAATAGCCCATTTATCTAGTTATGTTTTTAGTATATTTATATGATGTATGATGTATGATGCAGCCATTTGGAAAAGTTCCAGTAGTCCAGGATGGAAGTCTCACGCTATTTGGTAATGATGTTAATTGTATATATGTTTCTGGGTATTCTAGATTATTCCTTCGAATACATATAGATCTGATTTGGGTAGTGTAGATCTGACTTTTTATTTAGTATGTGCAGAGTCAAGGGCTATCATAAGGTACTATGCAGAGAAATATGCAGGATAGGGGACTTGTTTGCTGGGCAAGACTCTGGAGGAGAGAGCATTGATTGAACAATGGCTTGAAGTTGAAGGACAGAACTTTAGTCCACATGCTTATGCATTACTTTATCAGCTGCTCTTTGCCCCAAAGATTAATGTGCCTCAGGACATGGCATTGATCGAGAGCAGTGCCCAAAAGTTGGGGGAAGTTTTAGATGTATATGAAGAGAGGCTGTCAAAGAGCAAGAACTTGGCAGGAGACTTTTACATTCATGATATTCACAAGGGGTGTAACATACCATAGTCCCAAAGATCATACTCCATGACTATCACAAGCATACCTCCATAGACACAAACTAACTAGCTCATACACATCCCAAGAACAACAATGATTGGATCATACAAATATCACAAGTACAATGGTGACTAGCTCTTATGTACATGACAAGTACAACAATGGCTAGCTCATACACATATCATAATTAGATTAGTGACTAGCTCCAACATACATTGCAAATACATAGTGACAAGCTCCAATATACATCACACATGCAATAACTAGCTTCAACTTACATCACATATACATAATGATGAGCTCCAACATACATCACAAATACATAGTAACGAGCTCTAGCATACATCACAAATACATAGTGATGAGCTCCAACATACATTACAAATACACATAGTGACTAGCTAACACATCCACAGTGGTTGACTAACACATGCCCATAATGCACCCCAGATAGAAAAGAATATTAGTGAATTACGCACTAGACCATGGGTCACATCGTTTCCTTTAGTCTTTTGCACCATTAAACAACTAGAAAGAGGGTCTAATGCATCCCATACTGCATCACAGGTCTTTCCTCAACTCAACAAGGCCAAGTATACAATCTAACAATTGGGAAGGGAATTTGATGCATCCCATACTACACCATGGGTCTATCCTCCATCACACAACTTTGTACAAGTAGTGAACCTACCATGATCTAGTGGATTCTTATTTCAATTTCCTATAGACCATTGGTGACAAGTCTGTCACCTAGGAAGAAGCAGCTTCTAACATATACTACCTTGTGACCTTAGTGATATTGCTAGCTATCTTCTTCACAATCCTGAGTAACACTTGGTTGAACGATCACTTTCATGCCCTAAATTACTACAAGTGAACTCCTTTGATACAACAGTTAGCCCTAGGTTACCATTACTTGCATGGATTGGTCCCTACCTATGTAGCCATTACCATATCATAACCAAGGTGGCCCATAACAACTTTCACCTATGTGAACCAAGTTAATCTTAACTACTCCCTAGCAGTAGTCCATACATCGGTCAGTGGCACTATCCAATGACTTTCTATTAGTTCTCAAATATCCCAGAGGTTCACACTTGGGTGGGTCATACATAACATGAATCACAATCACAATCACAATCACAATCAATAGATTCAAGGGCCTATACATGGAGACCTCTAGATATGGAGATGGTTTTCACAAGCACATAAAAGTTACATGGAACCAACATGGGATGGCCTTTACCCAGCATATACATATATTCAAATACCAATTATAAGTAGTCAAATCCATTACTTTTTTCAAATTAGTATTTAGAAGCACATTATGTATTAGTTATAAGCTATTCAGTTTCCTTAATTCCTTCATAACCATCTAATATCCATTTTAGCCTCAAAGTGACATCAATTGAAGAGAGGCCCAACCAATTAGGAACAATCCCAACCCTTTGATTTATCCCCTTAAACCCTCCCACTATGAACTTGAGGTCACGAAAGAATCCTTTTCCTAAGGACCACCTACGTACGCTTCCAAACGGATCAAAGTCACACATAGTTCTCCTTACAAGGCCTCTCAAGAATACCTACACACTAGTTCCCAATTTAGCAAACCTATAACATGACACTTCCATAAATGCAAAAATATCAAATTAAACCTTATGTAGACACGTCAAATTAGCATTATGCATATGCATCCGCTCATTCATAAATCAAATTCACATCGATCCATTTAGTAGGAAAATCAGGTTCATCATCCATTTAAATTAAATAAATTAACATTATTTGATTTAAGCCTATCATTCCCTCTTTGATTAAATAAATCAATCATTTATTTAATTAAAACTCAAGTCATCATTCATCTCACTTTGATTTGATTTAAATCCCTAAATCATGTCAAATTGGTCAAACTAACCTAATCATCATTAATTTAATCTAACCATGATTAAATGATAATCCTCACCACTTGCATTCTCTAGATTTAGCCACTTGCACAAATAATTCAATTTATTGATTTAATAAAAGCCTCATTTTCACTCAGCATGGCCCTCAAGTTTGAAAAACATGACAAGTTGATTTGTCTCTCCAACATTGCATTTATTGCTCATTTTCTTGTCCCCCTCTCAAAATTTATTGCCAAATTTGAATTCAAATTCTCCCTCTCATGGGAACACTTCCCAAATCTTGCACATGCATCAACCACTCACCACTTGACAAGTGTCTTCCTCTCATTTGTCCAATCTTAGTCCCACATCCTTCATGTTTGGCACTCTTATCATTTGAAAATATTTAAATAGAGGCTTCATCCTCAAGCAAATCCTCCACAACTCCACAATCTTTATGCAAAGTCATTCTATTCACATGGAGAACTGATTTTGCCCATTGCATCCTCATCACCAAACTTATCAAGGATTGGGAAAGGGCTTCTTTCCACATCAAAAAGGCACCAATCCACTATGGGATAGATATGTATCTTTTTTCTTTCATGCTTTCAATTTAGTTTGATTTGCTATCATGTTTAGGAAACATTTTTCATTATTTCATAGGAGTATTTAGCAGATTTGTATGCACTTACCTTCTTTATGGAGTTTAGGATGTTTACAGATTTGAGAGGTGCTCACATATGGTGCTAGAGGGAGGGGCTGAAATTTGTAAATCTTCATCACTATGGATAACGAAGGTACGAATGAAAGAAAACAAAGGAGAACAAAGAGGGTGAAAGGAAGACAAAGGAAAGGAAAGGGGGAATTTTTTTCATTTGCACAAGGAGCTTGCTAGAAGTGATCTTCAAAGAAACTTAGAGGAAGTTTGAGCATCAAATTTGAAATTTAAAACCATTTTTTAATGCTTGGGAGATTTCATCTTACGCCTTAATTTTTTTGTTTTAGGCTAACTTATTTTTTTGTTTTAACCTTTAGAACGAACATTACCTAGGCTCTCGATTTTCATTGTGAAAGGGTTAAAATGAATCCTATAACAAATCCACTAGATTTCGTTTTAGGATAAACAAAATTGAACAAGGAAATCTTCATCTTTCCCTTCGTGCTTAAAACAAATTCATCATTGCTTTGAGGATTAAAATAAACATGAGTTTTTCATGTTTTGTAATCTCTTATTCAAAGTAATCTCATCTAAAAAGGCGTATGCACTTCTCTCGTGCTTCACGGTGATCTTGAGAACCAAAAATCTTTTTGGTGACATTAAGTTGCATAAAATATTGCATCCACACTTCGATTTGGGTTTAAAATTGAACATCTTGTGTGAGTGTGAGAAGAGCATCATCACGTATATTCTCTTTCTTTGAGTTGTCAAAGATTGATCGAGTTACGGATTTTTCTTTTGCTTGCTTTTTTTATCCTAGAGGGCCTTCCTTGGGGAAAAGGTACTCACCCAAGGGAATGACTCAACTAGTAACACTCTAAAGCCAAGAGTATTTCCAACTGGGATATAAATGTGGGTATTGGAATAAATGCCAGTATCATGCGATTGGCTCCGACGAGATGGATCTAAAATGGGACTCTTGTCATATGGGTCAATCTCCATGAAAAGAAAGTCTGAAATAGAACCCTTGTTTTGTAGTGACCAATTGATCCATTGAATGATTTTATCAAAGTGGTGCATTGGAACTTAGATTCCAAGAAGTTACTTGCCATGTCTAATCTTGGTTGAAATATAGAGGTTAAGACTTCATTCTTAACATACCTTTATATTTTGTCCTTGGTTGCATGTAAAATCATCTCTTCTATGAAGGGCATGAGGCAATCCCACCAAGAAAAACATACCAATTGAGCTAGGATGTCATATTGCTTATTGTTTGAAAACACAGTGCTTTATTCGAAAACATTTGCAAACAAACATTCAACATGATTCTTAAGATTTCAAACCCTTTAGGAGGCAAATACCATTGACCAAATTCTCCTATTATTTCTTGCCCTTGGGATTACATCCTTAGAGGTTTCTAAACACTTGAGTTTACATCTCAATTTGCCACCTAAAGTTAAACAATAGGTAATCTTTGCCTTAAATTCATCAAAGCTTCTTATAATATACCTTGTGAAATGAGATGAAGTTGAGACATTGAACATTCAGTTTGAAAGCTAATCAAGAGTGTGTTTGTGGTAAAAAGAATCCACTAATCGAAGATTGAATCAATTGGACCTCACACATGTGCTTGATATCTTTTGATCATATGGTTTTCATGCAAACATTGGTCTTTTGATTTTGAATTACTCTTAGAGAAAAGCGTGTTCTTCAATATCTTGGCCTAGTAAACAATTCCTTCCTAGGTTCACTTAGGATCAAATAAAACACTTCATCCATCCAAACATTTATCAAAATCCATCCCACAAACAACTTTAGAACTTTGGAAACATCATTCTAGACTTGGGTAAATCACCAAAATCAAAATCACGTTGTTTAGTTAGGTGTAGGGGAATGCATCCTTTCTCATACATTTAATTGAATTAGCAATCCTTTTAGCAAGTTCATCCTAAGATAACATCCAAAATCTTAGGGTTTACAAGTTCATTATCCAATCAAACCAATCAAAATCAAACCCTAAGTCTAGCATTGATTCAAAGTCCCTAAACGTTCAACATTCATACCATTTACACCTTTCATCCTTCATCTTGTCATTAGTCCTAAGAACCTTAGAGGTCACTTTTTCAACAAGGTCAAAACACAAGAGGAATATGAAATACAAACTTGATCCATAAATCATGAGTAATCCAAATCAATTGAAATTTCAAAGCCTTAAAATACTGATTGATTATCAACACTCACATCTATACAAACCGTACATGGGATCATTACATTTGACAAATGTCAATGGTACAACAAGTGTGAGTATTCCCAAATCAAAGATTGGAACACATTTCCCAATGGTAGATCTAAATCCAAACCTACAAGTCTATCAACCGAACAATCAAAACATGAGCTTTCAAACGAACAATGTCCTCCCACCAAATCCCTACAAGCCAAATGAGAATGTACCAAGTACAAGTTTTCGAAAGATGAATCCAGAAAACTTTAGGATGGATACATTTGAAAATCATACAAATATTCCAAACATGAACAATGGTCAATTTCAACCTATCATGCCAAATTTGAGTGTCATCCCAAATCAAAACATTGTCCAAAATCAAACACAAGTACACACTCCAAATCTGCATGAACAAAAACCAAATCAACTATATCAAGGGAGTGAAGATCAAAATCAAGAACAAATTTGGCTAGATCAAATTATGACACTTACCAAAATAGTTGATACATTACGCCAAGAGACATCTCCACCATCATTACCCATATCAACATCATTCCTTGGTTTATGGATTCCCCCTTTACCTAGCTCCAATCACTCCATCCAAATCAATCCACCTAACACCAACCAAGCCATCACATCAAAACCTTTGAATATACCATCGACATCACACCAATGGATGGTATCTAGTCAAACAACAACGTTGATTCCAAATCAAAATATGGTCTCCCAAGGACCTATCACCTTGATCACTCCAACAACCACTCTCACACCCATTACATCTCAACCCCTCACTACCATGATCATTCCAAGCGTATCTCAAACACTTGTCACTACACCCAACATGATTCCAAATACACCACCACTACCACCAAAACCAAGTGCAATAAGTCAATATCATAGCATCGCACTACAAGCACATCAAGCCTACCAATAAGTGCTTCAACAATATCAGGTGGCTCCAGAAGCCGCTCAAGTTACCCACACCGCTCAAGCTGCCCAAGCTGCCCAAGCCTCTCAAGTTATCCAACAAACACAAACACAAACACAAAAAATGACAACTATTGAAAACAAGGATCAAGATCTATCCATCAAAGAGCACATTAGAGATGTTTCTATCTCATCCAATGATCAAACCAACATACATCAAGAGTCACTTCTCAATCATGATCAAAATCCACCAACAATACCTAACAATGATCCAATTCAAGAAATGTCAAAATCACATGACTCTATGGTTGAAGACATTTGAATTCTCTCCATCACAATTGTTGAAAACAATGATCAAGATCATTCCATCGATGAGAACCTTGAAGATGTTTTCACCCCATCCAATGATCAACTCACCACTCATCAAGAGCCACTCTTTAGTGATCTATTTCAAGGAGTGTTAGGATTATTTGATCCTATTGAAATAATGCACAATCCATTGACCTATGATCATGTTCAAAATTTCTCTACATCGCCTTATGAGTTAGAGGACATATCTCAAGAATTTATTCTGAAGCATGATCAACATCTTTCACTAAGGTCTAGCAATGGTCCTTTCCAAGACATGTTGACCCCCTTTGACCTCATGGTTACAGATACTGAAGGAACCTTCAGCTTGACACTTCATCCAAGCCCACTCAAAGATCAAGAGGATATGGAGCCATTCCCCATGTCTAATGATGACATCCAAGAACCCTTTGTAAGCAATCCATCTTTTGAAACTGGCCCATGTCAAGAACTTGATCCAAAGCATGTCAAAAGCAACCCCAAAATCATTCAAGATCAAGAATTTGTATCCTCAAGATACTACAATAATTTAATGGAGACTCTCTTATCTATACAAGATGAACATATCCACATAGCACATACTCCTCTATCTACCCATGAGATGCTTTCTATGGATGGACACGTAGATGATCTTCATCTAGAAAAATATTGTGTTACACAAAAAGAGCAGATTATTAATTCCTATAGTCAAACTGAGTTATCGACATCGGCTTAGAGGTATCCCAAATCTAGACTGAGGACATCATGTATGAGGATATACAACATTATCCACTCAAGGAAACAGGTCAAACAGAACAAGATATTTCAGGGTTAGCAGGGTAGCAAATTGAAATAACATCATCTATGGTGGTCATTTATCAGAGAATGCAATCTAAACAAGAGCTCTCAGAATGAGAAAAATCAAAGCATGAAGGTACTACAACCACCATACTGGGGGCAACTTCATCTCATGAAAATTTCAACATAGGGAGCACAAAGAATCCTTGTGATGAAACCGCTGTCAGTACTACAACCAGCTACGCCATGAATCTTCATCCACCCATCACCCCATCCACAAATTGGTACCAACGTCAAAAGCAAGATTTGAATCAAAATACGCAAAACATTATCAAAGCAAAAGAAGCTAAGAAGCATAATGGACAAATCAAATACAAATGGATACCAAAGAATACAAAGAAAGATCATCCCTATCAAACTCCATCAGTGAAAGAAACTTTGGGGAAAAATAAAAGAAGGAAAAGTATCCATCAAAAAAGTCCACAAAAGAAAAAGCAGGCTTTTCAAGCAACATACAAGGTATATCAAGCAGTTGGTCCTAATTCCACGCACACTTTTGTATCCACCCATCATTGCTCATCTTCCCAAGTTTGGAGAGTCAAAGGTTCCAAACTATCAACCAATCCATCCCTTCTCCATAAACACACTCCATCCACGCCTCCACGCATGATATGCAATTTTCATATTAACCATGTATTGGCAACAACCCTTCATCATAAGGATTTAGAAGGCACTCTATCACGATGTGTGCACAAAGACAAAGTTAACTTTGGTATTGACGAAGCAGATCAAAAATCTCAAAAGTTGTATTCAAGTGCACGTATCTTAGCAAAGCAAATTCTTCAAGCAGGATATCGATGGCACATTATGACAGAGGCATCTATGTCAACAACACCTTGTGATTTAGCATGAGTTTAAAATCTTTTGAAAAAATCAAAAAAAGAAAAAAAAGAAAAAAAAATCCAAAAAAATCTCAGAAAAAGGATTGAAAACAATAAAGATAAAAATCGTCCTCTAGTGAAAACCACATGGGTGGCACTTTGGGAAAGACCATGACAAAAACCTGGCAAACAAGCATCATGTGTAGAATCAAGCATCTATGTGCGCCAGTTCAGTTGAAAGCATCTCATCCCATCCATAATAAAGCCAACATTCCATCTGTCTCAGCCATAATAAATCCATTCATCCATAAACCATTTATCCAATCCATTTTCATCCATCTACATCCATCATCTAAGTTATATTGACCTTGATGAAAGTTTTGGTGCACACTTTGGTGCTTGCTTACGGTAAAACATCTTGACATGAGTCATTTTCATGGATCTTATCCTATGCAGCATTATCTAAGCCATAAAGCATTATCCAATGAGCATTTTTTTATCCAAAAACCTTATCTTATCACAAGATAATCCTTGGCATCCTTTGCATGATTTCCATATCCATCCATCCATACACCTATCCAAGCATCCATCCATCACATTCCATACATTGCTAGACACTAGGGGCATATATTTACATCTTGCTTCAAGAATAAATCTTGATCTATATCCTCCAACTTATGTGGCGATCTAAACATTAGAAAACATAAAATCAAATTGGTCAAGAATCTATAATCCAAAATCCAAATCACTAGCCCATGGCATATTTTGACAAACAAACATCCCTTATCAAGCTTCATCTTTCATCAAACATCAATCCAGACAATCGCTGCCAGTTGCATCTAAGTTGCACTTCAAACGTCACATCAAATCATCCAAACATCTTTTGTTCCAAATCAAGCTTTATCAATCATGATCAATCAAATCCAATCAAGAAATCATCAGGATATCCTTGTGTTGCTTAACACCATCCTTGCATTGTTGTGCATCCTCAACAATGTTATCATCATCAGTCTTGATCAAATCATCATCAATCCATCATCATCTTGGGGATATCATTCCCAATCCTTGTGTTGCTTAACACTGTCCTTACATTGTTGTGCATCCTCAACAATGTTATCACCATCAATCCTCATCAATCAATCCTTGCATTGTCGTGCATCCTCAACAATGTTGTCATCAATCCATCAATTCGATCAATCAACCTTAGCTTGGTCTTCAACAAAATCTCAAATAGAGCACTGGTATCATCACACATATCCATATCCAAATCATCAAAATCATGTGAAAATCCAAAAACATCAGAAAATCAAATACTCCAAAAACATTCAAAACATATCAAAATCCAAAAACAAGTCAAAAGTCAAAAAACATCAAAAACATTGGAATCTGAACTACGTCGTCTCTGAGCTTAAACGTAGGCAAGGATAAATCTTTGATCATCCCCCGACAGATCAAAATCCAAAAACATTCATAGAAACATCAAAATCCAAAAACATTCAAAAAAAACATCAAATCCCAAAAAACATTGAAAAATTAAAAAATAAAAGCAGTTGAAAAATCCAAAACACCAAAAACAGCCTTAAAAAAATTTCAAAATGTCAAAAACATCCAAATATTCAAAAAAATCCAGCCATCCCATTTCGCTTTCACCCACGATAATCAATCATCCATAATAAACTAATCATCACCTTCATGCTTTGGCAACACAAATGGAAACAATCATAGCAGTCAGCAAAAGAAAGCTTCAATTGTAAAATCAAAACAACAAACCTTTAAAACAAAATCAAACTTTTGATCATATTCAAACATGACGGTCAACTTCGGTCAACTTTATATCAATAGCCTATGAATCAACTTAACAAACCATCATCATCCTTTACAATCCATGTCCTAGGATATATCGTTCTGACAATGGGCATCATTTTGGATATCATTTGGATTCTTATCCTATCAAAACAAATCCCTTTGGCTAGAGATATGAAGATCATTGACTTGTTTGTGTACTTGATCTTTTCTTTTGATTTATCTTATTGCGCTCATTCCAAGGACCTCTCAATGATATCCAAACGAAGGATTTAGAGAGATAGGAATGGGGCAACAATTATTATCTTTTGTCTCTTGTGCTTGTTGGATGTTCCTGCAAAATAACTTGGTGAATACTTGCTTTGTTAGGTACGCCCTAGCAAGGTTTCCGTATGTCAAGTGTGAACAAGAATATTCCTATCTGCTTGTTGAGTCAAAGTCCATCGCACTAGGTACAATGCCATCCTAGTTCTTTATACCTTGATGCATCGTATCTACATGTGTAATCAAACATAAGGTAAGTATCCCTTTTAAAATCCCAATCCTTGATAAGCAAATCATCATCATCATCATCTATCATCATCTCTAATAAAGTCTCATCAGATCATGGACTTGTGGGATCCTCTTGTTATCATCTCATTTCTGCACTAACATCATCATCACCAGTGCATCCATCCTACATCCACAAACCGTCAGCATACCACATATCATTCATATCATACATAATAGGAAAAATCGATCATTTCACATGCATTGCATTTTCATCATCATCATAATATAGATCCGTTAGTCTAAGCATCTGCATAGAACATCCATCACATAATCATAGCATATCATATCATCCATCTCATCCATCACATATACATTACATTATCATTTAAGTTGTTTAGGATAATATAGATTTGTTATTCTAAGCATCTTAAAATCATCTCATTTGCATCATCATCCATAACCATCCATTTTGAACCTCTTTATCATGATATTGCCACTCAAATTGAATCTTTTCACTCGATCTCCCGAGGGCGCAATGTACCAGGGTACTTCTTTCTACTAGGGCCTTCGAAAAATTAGGAATTTTTTAATTTTGATTGTGGCAAGTTTATTCTTTGAACCAATGCAACAAGTACATTGCTTCAAAGAGAGGCAAAATGTAGACATGTCAAATTAGCATTATGCATATGCATATGCTCATTCATAAATCAAATTCACATTGATCCATTTAGTAGGAAAATCAAGTTCATCATCCATTTAAATTAAATAAATTAACTTTATTTGATTTAAGCCTATCATTCCCTCTTTGATTAAATAAATCAATCATTTATTTAATTAAAACTCAAATCATCATTCATCTCACTTTGATTTGATTTAAATCCCTAAATCATGTCAAATTGGTCAAACTAACCTAATCATCCTTAATTTAATCTAACCATGATTAAATGATAATCCTCACCACTTGCATTCTCTAGATTTAGCCACTTGCACAAATAAATCAATTAATTGATCTATTAAAAGCCTCATTTTCACTCAACATGGCCCTCAAGTTTGAAAAACATGACAAGTTGATTTGTCTCTCCAACATTGCATTTATTGCTCATTTTCTTGTCCCCCTCTCAAAATTTATTGCCAAATTTGAATTCAAATTTTCCCTCTCATGGGCACACTTCCCAAATCTTGCACATGCATCAACCACTCACCACTTGACAAGTGTCTTCCTCTCATTTGTCCAATCTTAGTCCTACATCCTCCATGTTTGGCACTCTTAGCATTTGAAAATTTTTAAATAGAGACCTCATCCTCAAGCAAATCCTCCACAACTCCACAATCTTTATGCAAAGTCATTCTCTTCACATGGAGAACTGATTTTGCCCATTGCATCCTCATCACCTTACCATACTTATCTTTCCTCATTCAATCCAAGCATATCTAAACCCCTTACTATTACCTATCAAGTATATCGTGCTACATTTTGTACCCAAATGATAATACCACATAGTTTATATCATAAGGTCATATTTAGGTAAATAGATCATGATAACAAGTATACAACATGATTTGGGTAACCTTAGATATCACATGTGTATTGGTTTTGATAATTGAACCATGATATCATACTAATGGGAAACCCCTTAAGCATCCATATATGAGGACAACCCAGTAGAATAAATATCTCAATTAAGATACATTTATTAACCACAAGAGTAGTAATAGTCAAGATCTATTCAAAATGTGATAATTATATGGAGCCCCAATATGGCTCCAAATGATATTTGACTAATATGATCAAGCATCATGATCCTATTGATCTTCTTTTGACATCAATCTTAATTAGAACATGTATATGCCTCCATAAGGCTTGTAATGTCCCTTTCTTAGGAAACTAAGACTATAGTGGAGGTTGGCCTACTATTAGGGTTTCCGTAGGTTAGCAGAATGGTTAGGAGACCCAATCGAGGCATATAGAGCTTACCTGGGAGCTTTAAGAGCTTTTCAGTTTGGAGTTCAGTTAATGAATCTAGGGATAAATTGGAAATATTAAAGTTTTCTTTAATGGAATAGTAAAAAGTGAATAGTAACAAAAAATTATAAAGGGAATATTGAAAAGTACCCCCATCCTAGTAACTCAAAGTTAGTTTTAAAAAGTGGCCCTTTCTTTTGATGAGAAAAGACCATCAAGATGGGCTTATCCTTTTCAGAGGATTATTTTATTGACTTTTATTAAAAAAAGCTCATGGGAGGTTATAAAGCAATATGTGGGCTCATTTTTGGGTATTTTGTTATCATTTTGACAAAAAGAAAATTATAGGACCTTTGAGCTCTGGAAGAGGGTTTCAGCAGTATACAGGTCTTATGAGGACGAAATCCCTTGAAGGATAGTGAATTGGATGAAAACCAAGTTCACAAAATAGGGAAATCTACCTAGGGTTTCCATTTGGGCATTATTGGTCTTCATCTCAGGTTAGTTTGCAATAAAATTAATTGCAATAGTGAGTTATCATAACATAATTACAAATTGGGCTTCTTATCAGCAAATATCATCATTTCAATGCATTCACCAGCTGGTCATATTATTTGGGTGCCATTTTCAATAAAACCCTAGCTGGAAATTAGGGTCTTCAGACCACTAAGGAGAGAATTTAGTTCAATCATTGTTGAAATGCCTATAGTTGGTTACTGAAGTTCATATTGGTCTTGTTTCAAGGTCTAGATAAGCCACATCAAGTTTACTTGGAGCCGTATTGTCAAAGGAAACCATCAAACTATCATTGAGTATGCTCTTGGCATGTTGGGAATATAAATCTTTCATTTGTATGGGGTGTAATAGTGTTGTTATAGCTTTGATAACTTTATATCAAACCTATTATTATTATAAATTAGACCTGATATAGATTGAATAAAGGAAACTTTGAAGTGGAATTCATGTTATATTTTTATGCAATCATTGTTTATCATTTCTATACATGTTCCATTTTTAATTTGGCAACACTAAGCACTCCAACAAGGCTTCAAACAATACTTACACACTCAGAAATCATTCTTAGACTAGATTACATGCCAACCATTTGATGAAATGTCAAATGTTCAAAACTGAGTTTTTGGGTTATATCTAGCAAGGGATATTTCAAGGCCATACAAACATTATTTAAACTTTGAAAGACATAGCACAATATTTATAAACTTTCTCTAAGCAGAGTCAATACACAAGTCAAATCTAGATGGTTGACAACACTATATCCATTGGATCAACATCCAACGATAAATAATTACATATTCTCAATCTCTTTACCCTCAAATCCAAAGTGGATTACTTAAAGTGTCAAGTTGTTGCAAATTTAAAAATGTTTAACATCATGTGATTCTAGTATCACTAAATCAAGCCATCATGTTCCTAATTATGTAACTACCAAGAAATTAGATACAACACTATGCATGTAAGGTCTTTCAAACTCAATGGTTAGTCTTCACCATCTAGTATTCAAAGATGGTTTGAACATTTATTAGTTCAAAAATTTTAGAATGATATAAAGATCCTAAGGGAACCAAGCCTAAAATACATAATTGGTTCATGCTAGGTTAAATTCAGCTCAAGGTCCTCAAAGGTATAAAATGCTACAATTATTGATGCCAACAGATGTGACAACTATCTTATCACAATATGGTGAAAATAATAATTCACAAAGTTTATTTAAAAATATATAATTAACTAGGTGATCCCACAATAGTGGTTTACAATTTTTGGCCAAACTGGACACTAAAATTATTATTTTTGACTAAATCTTCACTTTTGGGCACCTATAGTAGCTAAACTGTGAGGAATTTGAAGATGATGCAAACTAGAGTTTCGTGACATTTTATCTATATATTCTAAATATATTTTTTTCAAAAAATTTGGAATCAGATTGCACTTCTTTTTCCATCTCCCTCGAAAACTAGTTTTTTTCAGAAAACAATATTTTTAAAAAAGTGACGCTCACCGTATAACACATAATTTTTTTTTCCATGAAGGATAAAATTATAATTCTTTCAAACTTAGATTTTTAACTCTGATATCTAGTCCTTACACTTGGTTAGATAGTTTTTTATTGAATATTTTTTCTTTAATCAAGTTTCAAAGTCAAACCAATTACAATTCAAACATGGTGTGACCGTATAGCACGTGAATTTTTTTGTATGTATCAAAATTCTTTCTTTTTTTTGGATCAAGGAATTAATTATCTAGTGCACTCATATTTTTCAAAAAAAAAAAAATTGATAATCTGCTATTTTTTCGCATGTGCAGAATAGGGAGCTTGATTTTCGATGAAAAACCTATGTTTAATAAAATTAAACAAACAAAAACATAATAAAATGAAAACATATTAAAATTATATTTTTTGGATAGCTTGTTTTGAGGACTACCTAATTCTAGTTGGGTTTGTTAAGTCTTCACCATTTTCATGTTCAAACTGAGCTCCAAAGTGCAAAAATTTTGATTTTTTTTTGTGAACAAGGTCAAAAATCTTGGAAAAGGGGGTTTGCTCGAACCAAGGGGGCTTCAAGCAAACCCCTAGGGGTTCAAGTGAACTAGGGTTCATTGGAACCCCCTTCCCAAAATGGGTTTTCATTTTATTTTTGTTTGTGCATGCATTAAATGGGTTTGCTTGAACCTTGGTTCGAGCGAACCCTTTTTTGGTTCGTTTAAACCCCCAAAATGAAAATTTTTGGCATGGGGTCATTTTTACAAGTTTTCCTTCCTCATTCAAATTGTAAACCACTTTTGTGGGTTTACCCTACTCCATAAACATTAATACTCACTTGTGACATTAGGACTTCCAAATTTGAAAATCAAGTTTCAAGGTCACCCCATTTCATACCAACAATTACTAACATTACTAGAATAAATCCATACATAGAATTGATGCAAACAAGATAGTCAATATAAAATGAATCAAGCCATATTAGAGCACAAGGAAATAATAGTTAAAATATCTTCACATTGCAACAATTATGCAAAGCCACAAAAGTCTAATTGGGAAATAGCTACAATTAGTCCAAATGATAATTATCTTTACAAAATTCCTTTATTATGTAGAATTCACTTGCCCATTCACTTTGACCCAAAATGACAACCTACAAATAAATTGTCATATTACGATACCATTGACTATGTATTTATACAAGATTTATCCTCTTTAATCTCTAAGACCACTAACAAACCCTAATGGTATTCCATTCTATTGGAATGCCCACTACAAATAAATGAATTACCACCACCTCCCTCCAAAAGAATGTTGCTTTGA
Source organism: Sequoia sempervirens (assembly GCA_007258455.2). Classification (NCBI taxonomy): domain Eukaryota; kingdom Viridiplantae; phylum Streptophyta; class Pinopsida; order Cupressales; family Cupressaceae; genus Sequoia; species Sequoia sempervirens. Next base: position 152,158 of record VDFB02277362.1, read on the forward strand.
CTTCACTCAGTTTAATAAGAGAATTGAAAGATAGTAGTTTTCTCTAGATCTATAAACCAAAAGCTTCAACTCAAAATATATATATTAAATGGAGTTAACAAAACAACACACCTAATTTATCACTAGAAATGACTAGCTATAGACTTTGAGAATTATCCGTGGGTTTACCAACACACATATGATATTTTCTTGGATGTTCAACTTGCTTCCGAGGAGAGTAGCATCCCTTTTTAGATGCTCCCAAATAATGTTATGGAAAATTCCCATTTGTGCTTCCAATCCATCCCTCCCATTTCTCAAACGCCCTCTTGGTAATTGTTGGCGGTGAATTTTACTTGACGGTGAATTTGTCATGGTAGTGAATTTTCTCATGGTGAATTTTTGGCGATGAATTTTCCGTCGATCAATTGTTGACAGTGAATTTGCGGATGCTAACAATGTCTATGGAATTCGGCTTTACACTTCCCAATTTTGGTTGCTCTAACAATTTTAAGGATTTTTTACAAATCTATTTTGTGCATATTCTGCAACCTCTCCCTTCTAGTTTGAACTCTCTTCACATGTCCTGAGGGTCATAACTCTCACTCCCTTTAACTCCTTTCCTTTCCCTCTCTCATTCATTCCATTCTCTACTCCCATTTATTACTCTACTATGGATCCTCTAATTGTCTGTTTTCTTCTCTCTTCTTGCTATGTGATTCCTCCTTCCCTTGTGCTTCAATGGATGTCCATACTCTTTTTTTTACTAATAGATCATTTACCTTATCCTTTCTAAAAGGACACACAGAGTTGGTTCCCATTTTGGCGCAGTCATGGAGGATATTGGCAATGATTGCAAGATTTACCTACCAATTCCTATGCTTGAAAACTTTTGAAGCCCTTTCAACACATATTTGCTTGCCTCAACATGCTCAAAAATCACGTCAACCTCATTCATATCTATTAATACCTTCCTCTTTGCCTTACACTATTTTTCTTCTTTCTCTCTCTCATTCGCACCACTAAACAACTACGCCATTTTATCTGAATTAATCTCTCTCTTCACATCATGCCCTCTAAACAAGTACACCATTTTATCTGCATTAATCTTTGTTTCTCATGTCTTGAGGGAAAACAACAATGTCTACCCAACCCTCAAAACAAACATTTGACTATATTTATAAATTAATTGAAAATAAAGAATACATTGTATCTTTATTTTTAATTAATTAATAAATACGTCAAATGTCTGTTTTGAGGGCTACATAGACAACTCTTTTTTCCTCTATGTCATATCTCATTTAATGGTGTTAGTCTCCTACATTTATTTCTTTGACCACCTTGAATTTTTCTTTGGTCTATCCCTTCATATGAATGATCAAGAAAAATGGGGTGGGTGTCATGTGCCATGCCCACTCTCTCCCCATTCACTTCTTTCCTTATTTTATTTTTATTAGTTTCCCCACCTGACACTTGTCCAACATGGAAGTCTATGGTGGGGATGTGACAATAAGATAATTCTCAATAATACAAAAAAAAAATTAAACCATTCAATATGATTTAATAGCACATAAACAAAATATAATAATAATAATTTTTAGAATATTTTTAAACATAAAAATATAATTATATAATTAATTTTATAATTATTCATTATTAGTTAAGTTGATTTCTATAATTCATCTACTAGCACTTGCATCGAAAGGAGGTGCAAAGGTTATGCCAATTGTATTTTATATTAGTCCTAGTCAAAATAAATCACATTTTTAAAATATTATTTTGTATAAAGTATGTTCCAAAATTTTTACTTGGAAAAAAATTAATTTTAAAAACAAGGGATAAAAGGCATGTACAGTAGACTCTTGTTAGAAATGATATGCCTACAAGATATCCTAATGTTGAATCAGTCTTCACCAATGGAAAACAAAGGAGGTGCATATGTTTTCCTTTTAGCTATTGTTACAGTAGATGCAAAGTTCCGTAAGGGGTGGTAAGGCTCAGATGAATCATGAAATCATCTCTTTCTACATGTTGGTTTATAGTCAGCCTTTTCTTATTTCCTCTACTCCTATACCTTATCCACACAAACATCTCCTCTGTCACTTCCCAAGATTTTATAACCAAATACTAACCAAACATGTATAAACATAATTTTCATACACAAGTACACATATACTCGTTTGTTACAATGCAACAACAAATTCACATAAATACACTTAACAAACATGGTCTAATGTAATCCAATCTTTCCTCTTATGTATGCCTATTGTATCTTTTGTATACATGAAAGAGTTGTAGATGAAAGCTTGAAGCAATGATAACTATAGTTAATTAACCTTTTCGGTGATTTAACTTATGTGTTCTCCATGGATGAGTGTTCTAGTGCTAGGGGCTCCAATTACTCACTACTCATCTTTCTAACAGTTCTTTGGCTACTACTTTCTCGAAGTTGTAGTCATTCGAATCAACAGTAGTCAAATTAGATTGAAAAGGAGTATATTAACTGTGATAATATTTTTGGACTACCTACATATCATCTCTTCAGACTATTTGGTACTAAAAGGAAAACTATAGAATAAAGGTCATAAACCAGAAACATGTATAGTCAAATTTATGTTGTATGTATATGGTTTAATGTTGCCATTGGGAAAATAAAGTTTGTTGATATTTTTGTCACATAAATAAAAAATCTTGTTTGGGTTTAAGGGCATTTGATCATGTTAATGTTTTAAGTTTACATACTCGAAGTTGTAATTTATTGAGTTGTGTTGGGTCTTATGAAATTTTTGTTCTACTAATTTGATATCTCCTCATTACGTTGAATAGCTCTACATTATAACTATACTCTATCAAACTCATAGTCTTTTTGTTACTTTACAAGGTGACTCGAAACAAATTTACAAAAAAACATGTGTACATATAAAATTTACCATAGTGGACCCTCCCAAGAAATAAATCCATACAATCATAACCTTCGAGACATAACACTTGTTCCAACTGGTAGACCATTTCTTTATGGGACACCATGGCTCTTTGATTCAATTTCATTTATTGTGGCAGAACAAAAATGTTGTGGTTTACTACTTGTGATGTTATATACTTTGTGTATGTGAATAAAGTTAGAGAGCACTACAATGGCCCAATACTGTTTAATTATAGCCATGGAGTTTTCTTCGATGAGATTTTTTCTCAATCGACATTTCAGATCATTTCAACTGATCCATCATAAGGAATAAGATTCACATTTGACAATTTGTTAGGTTTTGCAATATTCCATTAACTATTTGTCTTGTATAGTGGTAATGGACATTTAATATTTTGGTTTTGATTGTGTATGTTTTAGTCAACATTTCAGATCATTTTGACTAATCCATCATAAGGAATAAGATTCACATTTGATAGTTTGTTAGGTTTTGCAATATGCCATTAATTAATATTTTGATTTTGACTATATATGTTTTTAATCAACATTTCAAATCATTTTGACTAATCCATTATAAGTAATAAGAGAGTGATGGATTAGATTGTAGAATCAATCTTAAAAAGAGATAGGGGAGGAGGTGATGTGAGTATGGAAAAAAAGATTAGTAGAATGACTTGAAAAGATAGCTTAATCAAATGATGATAAACATGACATATCAAAATAGTAAAATAGTAAATAACATAATAGATTATTCACTAAGAATTGAAATAACAAGAAAACACAAATTAGATATACATTTAAGATTATGAAAATTATAAGAATATAGAAAAAAGGATGTGTATATCTAAATGTTTATACTATATAAACTATAGTAGGGTGTCTATAGTATGCGGAGAACTCGTGACAATTATCTAGCATTTTATTAAATTTAATTAATCTTCTAACTGGCCTGTATGTTGACAATGGGCATTTGGACTTATATTAAATTTGATTCTCCCAAGGGAGTTTGGTTATTGTTTTTATATGGGCATTTTTGTAGCATCATGTTAATTTAATTGGAATAGTGGAAATATGTATTAGGGTTTGTGAGTATTGTTACTCTTTTTATAATGATTTTGATGATAGAGTTATAAAAGAGGCTTGTATTGGGGCTGTAGACCACCTTCATCATGCCAGGGCTCATACTCCATTATAAATCTTAGCTGTTGAACTTTTACTTAATACATCAAATGAAATTCTCTTATAGCTTTATAAGTCTATACAGAATTGGAACATTGTGGATAGGGGTTAGTTACCTCCTGATTTGTCACAAAAGTTGGACCACTTAGTTGAAATTGATAGAAATGTGTAATACCCTTACTTTGTACTACTTTATTTTGATTTGAATAAATTTTTACCCCTTTTTTAATTTAAGTCTATGCATTGTGTTAAACAAATCCCCTATAAACTGTGATCCAAACTCTGCATATTGATTTCTTCAGCAATGAAAATCTATCCCTATTTTTTCTTACATAAATGAATTTCTAGTACCAATTTATTATTCTTAACAATTAAAAAGTTGGATGTAATGTCCCCTTTCTAATTTGTTCTACCGAGTACCTTCAGCTAGTTACTTTTAGCAGTTAGATAGGACTGAATGATGGAATGAGGTGTCTAGCTGATTGGGTGTTCTGGTAGCATAGGAGCAACAGTTAGATTGGCAACGCTATAGTTCTTTGTGTCTTTTAGTTGGAACAATGTAGCTGAGTTTGTTAGTAGAATAAGCAGTTGAGTCTTTCAGTTAGGAATGGCTAAGTCTTCAGTTAGGAAGAGATCGATTCCTTCAGCTTTGGTCAGATAAGAGCTGCAACAGCAGGGACTTCCTTCTCCACCTCTTGTGTTGGAGCAGCAGGGGACTCTTTTTCTTCTGTTACTTCCTTAGCAACCTCCTTTTCTTCTTCTTCTTTAGCAGGGGATTCTTCTTTTGCTTCTTTGGCAGGTGCTGCTTCTTGCACCACCTCTTCTTTTGCTTCCTCAGCTAGAATCTCAACTGGGGTGGATACCTCTTCAACCTTAGCCTCCTCCACTACAGGGCTTTCTTCCTCTGCTTTCGTCTCCTTGGCAGCAGTCGCTTTCTTCAACTGTTGTCTCCACAGCCTCTACTTTACAAGTGCACAATAATAGATTTTAAGCTTCCATGGTCGATTATAATGGAACAAGAGCTTCTGGGTGTGCTAGTTTTCTTATCAAAGTTTTGGATCACCTTATCCTTTTTTGGTTTATTATGATCAAAATAAGGAATGAAATAAAAACAAATTAAAAAATCCCTTGTTTTGATTTTATTCTGAGGATGAATCAGGAACATGATGTCCACAAAAAATCTCTCACAGTCACGGCTGATATATTGGCAAACAAAAACTTTCAAAGATACACCTATTGTTCTGAGTATAAATTGTAGAGCATGCAGGAAAGAAAGGAAGATGGAAATGAGATTATGTAGCCAAGAAAGAAGGATGGACATGAGAGAAAGTCTCTATGCTTATCGAGACAAGATATCATCTAATTTGCTTTCTTCCAGATTTGATGCGATTTACTTTCTTTTGATTTGAATCTGATCTCATTTGATTTCATCTTATTAAATTTGAGTCAATCTGTTTTGAGGCTAAGGCGAAGACTGTTTCAACTTCTCGGCAGTTAATTTCGCCTGAGACATACTCACTTCCAGTGGGCTATGCCCACAATAGACAGTCTATCGGCTAATTATAACAAGTATTAATAATTAAGTTCTCTTTCAATTATATTAATAGAATTCAATATTAATCAATCCAATGTTTTCCATCCTTTCAATTAATCTTCTGTACTAACCTTATAAAATTCAATGGAAATATATAGAATTCAAGACATGGCCCCACCATATAAGAAAAGTTATAGAAATATAGTGGTCGATCTGTTTTCTTTTATTCCCACAACCAAGAAAAACCCAATAAGAAACCAAAGTAGTGGGTTCAATTCTTAAATTCAGTGGAAAAATGTGGAATCCTCTAAGACATTGGCCAACCTTATAATGGAAAATTTTGGACTAACCTATTTCTTTTGTTCCTATTTTCATTAGCCCAATTCTTTTGTTAGCTCCTCTCTTCTACAAATACCTCTCCCATCACACAACTCTCTCAAATGCATAGCAACTCTTGGAGTTTCTGATAGGGAAAAGGATAGTTTTCTTTCCATTAGAGAAGAAAAACAAAATGGTTGTCAAGCTGCTTGGACCTGTCTATCCTGCTTGCAGCAGAAGGGTGATCGTATGTCTAATAGAGAAAGATGTTGAGTTTGAAATTGTGCCTATTGATATGATTAAAGGGGAGCACAAAAAACTAGAGTTCCTAGCCTTACAAGTAGGGTACCATCCTTATAGTATAAAAAAATTTGGTTGTTGGTTTAAAATTAGCCCATTTATCTGGTTATGTTGTTAGTAACTTGTATTTGTATGGTGTATGATGCAGCCATTTGGAAAAGTTCCAATAGTACAGGATGGAAGTCTCAACCTGTTTGGTAATGATGTTAATGGTATATATGTTCATGGGTAGTCTAGATTATTGCTTTGAATTTGAGATATTCGTTTTATATATATAAACCTGATTTGCTTAGCATAGATTATCCTCTTCCATGTGATATGTTTAATTTTTTTTTCAAACTTATGTGGGTAGAGTATGTTAGCTCTCAAAAATGCAGTTGGAATGCCTCAAGAGGCTACCAATCTCTTGATACATTCTAGGGTAACAGACAAGGTCAAATGAATTGAACCTTCTACTCTTTAGGTGTTGCTAAACCTAGGCGGGTATACCTATTTGAATTGAGCAGACTTGACTTATGATTATCTTTCTTGCAGTGATTTGTCCACAATGGCAGATGGAAGTGAACAAATGAAATCAAATTTGATATAAATCATATAGCAATCTTCTAATCTAAATTCTAATATGTTCAGTTAACAGATGTAAAGAAACTAAATGAATCCAAATGATTAAATGTAGAGACTAGTGCCTTATTGGGTATGCAGAGTCAAATGAAATCAAGATGAACAACATTTCCTGGCAGAAACTCAAATTGTTTGGCATATGTTTTGTTCACAACTTGTATAAATATGCAAGACTATGATTACTAAGCTCTATTTAATGATCAAGATGAAATTTTTTTATTACTGTGATCAACCAAGGTGATTTAATCTTTGCTTGAAAGAACCAATCAATCGACCACACAGATACAACAAATGTGCACTGATAAACTGATCGTAAACTTGTTATATCAATTTAGACAACTAGAAAGCCTCAATCTTGGAGACAGCTTAGGAGTACTTTCAATAAATTCAACAGACAATTGACACCAAAAAATGCAGTAACATCAACTGACTTTCATAGGTACCTCCATTTTGAAATTATGCAATCATAGTCTCTGATCTAAGAGTTTTATTCTACTGTATCCATCTAACTATTTTATATCGAATAATCTAATATTTGATGATCATATTACAATCACAAAATGGAAATTTATACACCAGCATTTGAAAAACAAATCACTTTGAGATCCCATGTCAGCCTACCGCTAAATTTGGGAACATCCCATGTTGGCCAGCAGTGTTTTGAGTTTTGCTCATTATCAGCAAACATTCACCATGACAACCTTGTAGTCATACCGAAGTCAAGAGGTATCCTTTTGTCCTTTTGTGTTTCGTTGTAACCCATAGAGTCGTGGAGATGTCCCATAGTTTGTATTATGTCTCCCCGAGATGTGCTCATTTGTTATGTTTTCCATTTGCTGAGACACAAGCAAGTTTCTCACTGATGTGTCCCTTTTGTTTCATTCACTGTCACCGTAACCTTATGATATTGGGGAGACGCTATATAGATCACCTCATGTTTCACCGAGAGCCCTCATGATACATTCTAGTCACCATGACATAAGGGTTCTCTCGCCAATGTATCATTTTATCTCATGTATGTCGCTGAAACAAATCATAGTCAGGGAGATGTCTCAAAGAATTCGTTGAGTCATACCGAGATATTCCTTCCATCTAGCACATCGCCGAGACATATTAATTCTCTCTCCGAAAACCACCAATATAATCCATTTGTGCTTTGTCGGCGAGACTGGATAGGTTGGTTGAGATATTACTCCAATGCTCATTACTCTTACCGATATGTATTTTGTTATTGGCGGTCGGCAAGACATAATGAATTCACTATGACTTTATATCGATGCTACTTGTTTGGTTGAAATGAATCCTCATATGCTATTTGGTGAGACTCTTCCCAATAACTCGTTCGTGAAGACCCTTTGTCAGCAAGACCCAACAAAGTCATTGAGAGCTCACTCTGATGATCACTTAGTCAGGCTGATAATTCCTTTGGTGCGTTGATCGGTGAGAAAAAAGTTAATCGGTAAGCCTACATACCGAAGAAAATCTTTTGCCGATATGTGTATGCATCAACTATCGATCGATGAGACATAGAGATCTCGCTAAGACTTCAATCCAACGCCATAAATCCTGCCGATATGCTCCTTTTATGTCATCGAAACAATGAAAATGTCTTGTCGATAGCCACCAGTAGATGAAGTCTAATCGTTGTGACACCAAAAACGTCTTGCCGATAGGCAACACAGACATATATTAGTAGAAAATGCAAAATGGATCAGGGAGACCCTAGTACCCTCATGCCGATATAGACCATGATGTGAAAAATGCAGACCTCATGGATTTTATGGGACAAATATATGCAAAGTGTGATAAAAATGATATGAAAACAAACCCCTGTTCCTATGATGAGGACTCCTATGGAAACTTAGGGGTATGAAAACTTGTGAAATTATTCAGAAATTTATAGTTCTAACAGTGGCTCCGTCTGGGGATGAATGATTGAGAGATCATTGCAAGGATCCAAATCTTTGGGTGAGTAGACCAGACACAAAATGATGAATTAGTGAGAAAAATGGAAATGGACATGTAGCATGATGGAATGAATGGAAAATGAATGCAAAATGGAGATGAACAAAACCCTAAACTACTATGCATGGAAAATAATTTTTAAGAGGATCACCAAGAGTTGTCCATGCACTAGCAACCTTTAATCCTTTGTGTTGCTCAAGAGAAAAAATGGTTCAAGAATTTCCCATGAACAGGCAATTCCTGATCTTCACCAGCCATATTCTGTAGATAATATGAATCTTCACCATTCTTTCCAACAACCACAAAAGGTCCCAGTCACAAAGCTTCAAACGTTCCATGCTTTCCCTTCTCTTGACACCTTGCGTTCCACATCAGTACCAAATCACTTTCTCCAAAATTTCTATCATTTTCCTTTTTTATCAAATAGATACTTTATTTGTGTCTGTAACTTCATGTTTTGGTTTTGGACAAATCTCCTTATTTCATCAAGTTCAGCTAGTTGCTCCATTCTTTCCTGCATAGGTTCAGGAATATCCAAATCTTCTTGAAGGACAAACCTGTAGACTAGTAACAAATTCTGCAAAGGAATCCTGGCTTGTGCTCCATACACCAATTCAAATGGGGATTTTCCAATTGCCTTTTTCACAGTAATCCTGTCAGCCCACACAGCTAGTTTTAATTTTGAATCCCAAGCTTTCTTGTTTTGTCCTAACATTCTCATAATATTCAAAAGACTCTTATTGCTAGATTCTGCTTGACCATTGGCTTGTAGATGATAAGGAGCTGCATAAGAAATGGTAATGCCAAATGTGTCACAGAAGCTTCTGAATTCATCTGACCTGAAACACATCCCATTATTTGTGATTAACCTTAGTGGTGTACCAAATCTGGTGATAATGTTGTCCATCAGGAAATTTTTCACCACTTGTAGCCTATTTAGTTGGGATTGCCTCTACCCATTTGGTAAAATAATCAGTGGCCACCAATATCCACTTGTGTCCTCCACTTGATTTTTCCTATATCTCTCCAATGAAATCAATTCCCCATTGATGAAAAGGGGCATCAGATTACAAGGGTCGAAGTGGCAAAGCTCCCTGATACTTCAATTTTCTAGAGAACTTTTGTCAAGCTTCACATTTTCTTACATGTGTGAAAGAATCATTAAAAACCCTAGGCCAGTAGTAACTTGCCCTGAGAATTTTATGTGCAGTTGTTTTTGTTGAGTAATGTCCTCCACAAACTCCTTCATGCATTTCACTTAGGGCATGCCTAGCCTGAGACTCATCCAGACATAACAATAGTATACCATCCTTGTTCTTCCAAAACAGATCTCCATCAATGAAAACATATTTAGATGCCTACAACTTCAAAGTTCTTTTCTAGCTATCACTCAATCCCTCTGGACACTTCATGTACTTAAGGTAATGCATGATATTTGTATACCAAGGAGTATGCTCAATGCTCACAATTGCAGTCCCATTATCTACATTACAAACTTGATTTGCTTCAATATTTGATTCTGCCATTAACCTATCCAAGCCTTGACCTCTTACTAGTTTAGTGATTTGTATCTTCATATCAAAATCTTGGATCTTGTTAATCCATCTGCATCTTTTTCCTGTTACTTCAGATTGTGTTAGAATATCTTTAACAACTGCATGAGGGACATAGGCAATCACCTTTGCTCCAACAAGATATGGCCTAAAAGCTTTTGTAGCTTTTACTAATGCAAATGCCTATTTTTCCATTATATCATACTTCAATTCAGACCCTTGTAATGACTTGCTGAAGAAAGACACAAGTTGTTCATGACCATCCTCATTCTTTTGTAACATAACAATAGCAATAGTGTGCATTGAAGCAAATGAAAATATCTGAAAAGGCTTTGCAAAATCTGGAGATTTAAGGACAGGAGCTTCCTTGATGGCCCTGTTGATGGATATAAAAGCTTCCAAGGCCTCTGCATTCCATTCAATTTATTTTCCTTTCTTCAAAATTTTTGATATGGGCTTAATGATCTCAGCAAAATTAGAAACAAATCTCCTAACAAAATTAATTTATCCAATGAATGATTGTATAACCTTAACAGTTTTGGGAACAGGAATTTTGTCAATAGCTTCAACTCTCTCAGGGTCTATCCTAATCCCTTCTTATGAAACAATAGGTCCTAAGAGCTTACCTTCTGTGACTGCAAAATGACACTTCTTAGGGTTTAAGCTAATACCATATTCTAGGGCTTTAATAAATACCTTTTCCAAATGTTGCACATGATCTTCAGCCTTCTTTGAATAAGTAGTTAGGTCATCCTGGTATAGCACCATGATAGCATTGATCAGATCTGCAAATGCCATATCCATAGCTCTTTGGAAGGTTGCTCCTGCATTAGTGAGACCAAATTGCATTCTTATGTATACATACGCTCCCCAAGGAGTTGTAAATGTTTTCTTATATTGTTCAGACTCTTTGACCTTAACCTGGCTATATCCTGAAAATTCATCCATCATAGACAGTAGCTCACACCCTGTTACCTTATGCAGTATAACTTCCATATTGGGTAGAGGATAATTGTCCTTGAGAGATGCCATATTCAAATTCCTGAAGTCCACACATAGTTTGATGTCTCCATTCTTCTTTCTCATAGGGACCAAGTTTGAGACCCAAGATGAATGCCTGATTGGTTTAATGATTCCTCCATCTCTGAGCTTTGCCAATTCCTCCTGCATCTTAGGCTCCAATGTTGGATTTATAGGCCTTTTCTTTTGTCTGAATGACTTAGCATCTGGCTTCAATGGTATTTCATGCTGAAACAAATCTCCCCTATATGCTTTTAGATCTTCATAAGACCAAGCAAATACATGCTTATACTTTCTCAGTAGCTCTATCAACATTCTTCTAATTGTAGGGCTTATCTTCTTTCTTATGCACACCTTTCTTGGTGCCATCTCAGTCCCCAAGTTAATCTCTTCAACATCTTCCCTTTTGACTGGTGTTTACTTCATGAGGGATCGATCATTTCCATCATACACCTTCTCTAATGCCACTAAGCCCTTAGGAAGCTTTTTTTTTTGAGCTGTAAGATCTCCTTTCCAAACACCGTTTGCTTCCCATCCACTTCTTCAACAAAAGCATTGAAGTCAATTTCTTGGGCTTCATATTGATCTATACAATGGAGGAATTTCAAAAGGTCAATATCATCAGTGAAGACTTGCCAACTATAAATGTTATCAGGAACAATAGGCCTTGTCTTGAACTCAATCTGTGATAACCCAGCCAATGTAATATCATCTCTTTTCAGTGCCACATTTGCTAAAAAATCAGCCATTATGTTCTTTGATCCGTCAATCCACTCAATCGAGAAGGCATCAAACAACTCAATTGTGTCCCATACAACATTCCTATATTGTTTCAATCTTTTGTGCGTTGTTGCATACATTGACCTAATTTGTGAAACAACCAACTCAAAATCCCCAAGAGCAGCTAACAACTTGATTTTATGTTTCATAGCTATGTTCAAGCCTATCAATAAAGCTTCATATTCTGCCACATTGTTTGTACATTCAAATGCTAACAGAAATGAATATTTAAATGTAATACCTTCAAGTGAAACAAATACAATCCCAGCTCCATTGTCGTCTTGGCTACATGCTCCATCAAAATACATCTTCCACACACCATTGTAGTTTTGTACAGCATGTTTTTCAATTGGGTTAGTACTAACCAACTCTGGCTAGGCTAGCTCTATTTTAAAATTCCCAAGATCAACATCACAAAAACAATTGATTTGATCTTGTGGTACATAGACAACAAGCTGGTTCATTCTTGGCTCCCTATACAACTTGACTTCCTGACCATTCACTGGAATTGTAGCATAAGACAGATCAAATTGAACATTTCCTCCAACTACTGTTGTCCACTGTCTTGATAGAAGCATCCCAAACTGAGGAGGGGTATCAATTAGTGTTATATCTATATTATAAGTGACATATGGATAAGTAGCTAGTTTGACTTCAACATCTCTAATAATACCTACTACAGGAACAGGTATGTTATCCATTGCATAGCACTTTCCCCCATTAGTATCAACCCACATGCCAAGCTGCCTCATAACTCCTACTGGCATGATGTTTATAGCGGCACCAGAGTCTATCATGCAATTCCTCAGTAGTTTGTTATTTATAAGTAATGTAGTGAAAAAAGGATCAACTTGAGGGGGAGTTGTTAATATATCATTCAAGCAGACTTCTGGGATATTTACTTTATCTTGTTTATTGACTGCTTTAATAGCTACTCTATTTTCAGAATTCACATGTTTTTCATTTCCATTTGTTATCAATTGAACAACACTATCTCTGTATTCCTTAATTTTCATCATTTTAAGTAGTGAAACAGACATTTTTACTTGAGATAATGACTGAGTGAAGTCAAAAGAAGAGCCCTCCGCCTTAACAATTTTCTTTTGTTCTAAAATTTCTCATTTGTTTTCTTCCTTTTCTCTTTTACTGGGATGGTTAGGTTTTTGCATCTCTTTGTGTAATCCCTTCACTTCCTCCTTTTGGATAGGCTTCTCTTCACTTTTATCATACTATCTATTTTCTACTTTTTTCATAGTTCCTTGTGTCACCTTTTGATCCTTCATAAAGATTCCCCTAGGGACACCTTCATTCTCATTTACTATTCTATTTCTCAACTAGTATTTACTCTTTGCTTCCTCAACTGCAGCAACAATTAGTCTCTCTATTTCATCTTTGGTGAGTCTCCTCATACTGCATTGAGCAAGCACCTCAATAGAATGTGGCTCTGTATAATCTTCTTCAGCTTTAGAAAGGACCTGTTGTTCACCCATATAGACATTGTATCTCTGATCTGAAACATCATACTCATAACCTTCATCCTCTGAAAATGAGTACCTCTCCACAACATGGTGAAAGGTATTTGAAGTCAAATACACTATGTGATCTTCTCCTCCATTTCCTGTGAACATTCCCTCTTCTTGCATCCTTTGGGCTACAACACAATAATTTGGGGAATGTGGCTTATCACAAGCTTCACATAAATAATTGTTATTCACCATATAGGTTCCATTCTGCCTCAATGGATCATGAGTTTCATTGTTTCTAGGCCTAGTTGTTATATGTTTTCCATCCTTCCAGACTGTATTATAAGGCATGTCATGCAAGCTCATCATTTCATTCCTGTATGTATTCTCCTGTCTGTACTGATAATTATTGCTTTGTTGAGGATCCCTAGGGTTGTCTCTTTTACTGATTATACCAGCAGCCTTCATGTTGTTTTCAATTGTTAGTGCAATCTTCTGAGCTTCAGCTAAGTCCCTTGGGAACCTATTTCTTAGTTCATACCCTGTTTTAGGATCAAATGCATTCAAATAAACACTCAATGCTACAAAATCTGGCAACCTTGATCCAAGAGGTATTTTAGTCTGCAACTTGTTGAATCTTCAGTTGAAATAAAAAATTGAGTCATTTTGATTTTTCTGAATTCGCATCAATTCATGAAGAGCATCATCAAGTGCACTTCGATTCCCATATTGCTCTAAGAATCTGTCATGAATATTTGGAGAGAATCAATAGAGGTTGTTGCTAGGCTGTTGAACCAATCTTTGGCTTCTTCAATAAGCGACATCATGAATAACCTCATATATAAATCTTCATAAGGCACATCCAAATCCTAAATGAAGGCATTGAAACTCCTTAAGTGGTCTTCAGCAGAAATTGCATTACTCCTTGTAAACTTAGGCACCATACCCCTCCAACTACCATCCATAGGGTAAGGCTATAATTAAAAACCTGCTAAATCAAATTGTCCGATCATTGTTGTATATTGATGAGGGGGAGGGTTGGGTGGATACTGATATTGGTACATAGCGTTATTGCATTGTGCATTATGCTGTGGGATATAATGCTGACCATGAGGTGGCTACATATTTATATGCTAAGTAGGAATGTGAGGTGGATGATTTGGCTGTCTGTATTGATTCCTTACTTGATGGTGAGGAACCCTTGGTGGATCAGAAGGCCTTGCACCATGATTACCCTGCTTATGAGGTGGCACATACTTTGGGGGGCAACCGGTTATCTGAATAGTGTTCTGAGCTTTCTGCAATTCGAATTCTTTCATTGCTTGTATCATCTGAGCTTTCTCCTGATCCTCTCTCTCCTTTTCCTGAGATTCAAACCATGATTTGACTTCCTCATAAGTCAAATATTCATAATCATCTTGAGGAATCGTATTCTCATTGATCTAATTTTGATTATTTTCCATTCCTTGTTCGCATTCCTATTGGTATCTGAGTCCTCTTGCTTCAATTCTAGCATCAAACTCAGCCTATTTATGAGGATCGAGAAAAGGGAAAGGATTTCTTTGATCTTCAGGGGTACAAAGCTCTGTGCTCAAATTATCTTTCCATGTATCGTAGTGATCATATGTTTCACAATGTGCTCTTGATGTTTTATCTTTGTCTGTCATGCACATGTCCTCACTTATCCTTTTTCCCTTATCAACCTTGTCATCTTTGTGTGTCCACTTATTGTTCCCAGCAGGAGCTCCAGTATGACCTCCTCTATATTGAGATCTTCTTCCATTCATGTTTGAACAGATGTAATGTTTATGTCAGAGTTGTAACTCACTTTTCTCAAAAGTGAGAAAGTATTTGATATTTCTTATTCCCAGCGGAGTTTGTACAAGGTTTCTGATTCTATGATTAAGGCCTTGATTCTGAATATGTCCCCAGTAGAGTCGCCAAATTGTTAGCTCTCAAAAACACAGGTGGAATGTCTCAAGAGGCTACCAATCTCTTGATACTTTCTAGAGTAGCAAACAAGGTCAAATGAATTGAACCTTCTACTCTTTAGGTGTTGCTAAACCTAGGCGGTTATACCTATTTGAATTGAGCAGACTTGACTTATGATTATCTTTCTTGCAGTGATTTGTCCACAATGGCAAATGGAAGTGAACAAATGAAATCAAATTTGGTATAAATTGTATAGCAATATTCTAATCTAAATTCTAATATGTTCAGCTAACAGATGTCAAGAAACTAAATGAATCCAAATGATGAAATGCAGAGACTAGTGCCTTATTGGGTATGCGGAGCCAAATGAAATCAAGATGAACAACATTTCCTGGCAGAAACTCAAATTGTTTGGCATATTTTCTATTCACAACTTGTATAAACATGCAAGACTATGATTACTAAGCTCTACTTAATGATCCAAATTAAATTTTCTAATTACTGTGATCAACCAAGAGGATTTAATCTTTTCTTGAAAGAACCAATCAATCAACCACACAAATACAACAAATGTGCACTGATAAACTTATTATAAGCTTGTTATATCAATTTAAACAACAAGAAAGCATCAATCTTGGAGATAACTTAGCAATACTTTCAATAAGTTCAACAAACAATTGACACCAGAAAATGCAGTAACATCAACTCACTTTCATAAATACCTCCATTTTGAAATCATGCAATCATAGTCTCTGATCTAAGAGTTTTATTCTACTGTATCCATCTAACTATTGTATATCGAATAATCTAATATCTAATGATCATATTACAATCACAAAATGGATATTTATACACCAGCATTTGAAAAACAAATCACTTCGAGATCCCATGTCGGCCTACCGCTGAATTCGGGTACATCCCATGTCGGCCAACAATGTTTTGAGTTTTGCTAATTATCGGCAGATATTCACCGTGAGAACCTTGTATTCATATCGAGGTCAAGAGGTATCCTTTTGACCTTTTGTGTTTCATTGTGACCCATGGACTCGGGGAGATGTCCCACAGTTCATATTATGTCTCCCCGAGATGTGCTCATTTGTTATGTTTTCCATTCGCTGAGACACAAGCAAGTTTCTCACCGATGTGTCCCTTTTGTTTCATTCGTTGTGGCCATAACCTTCTGATATTAGGGAGACACTATATAGATCACCTCATGTTTCACCAAGAGCCCTCGTGATACATTTTGATCATCGTGACATAAGGGTTCTCTCGCTGATGTATCCTTTTCTCTCATGTATGTCGCTAAAATAAATCATATTCAGGGAGACGTCTCAAATAATTCATTGAGTCATATCGAGACATTCCTTCCATCTGGTGCATCACCGAGACATTAATTCTCTCACCGAAAACCACCAATATAATCCCTTCATTCTTTGTCGGTGAGTCTAGATAGGTTTGTTGAGACATTACTCTGATGCTCATTACTCTTACCGATATGTATTTCGTTATTGGTGGTCGGCAAGACATAATGAATTTGCTATGACTTTACATCAATGCTACTTGTCTGGCCGAAATGAATCTTCATATGTTGTTCGGTGAGACTCTTCCCGATAACTCGTTGGTGAAGACCCTTTGTCAGCAAGACCCAACAAAGTCGTTGAGAGCTCACTCTGATGATCATTTAGTTAGGCTGATAAGTCCTTTGGTGCATTGATCGGTGAGACAAAAGGTAATCGACAAGACTACATACCGAAGAAAATCTTTTTCCGATGTGTGTATGCATCAACCGCCGGTTGGTGAGACATAGAGATCTTGCTAAGACTTCAATCTAACATCATAACTCTTGCCGATATGCTCCTTTTCTGTCACCGAAAAAATGAAAATGTCTTGCCGATAGCTGCTAGTAGATGAAGTCCAATCGCTGTGACACTAAAAACATCTTGTCAATAGGCAACACAGATGTATATCAGCAGAAAACACAAAATGGATCGAGGAGACCCTAGTACTCTCATTCCGATATAGACCATGATGTCAAAAATGAAAACCTCATGGATTTTATGGGAAAAATATATGAAAAGTGTGAGCAAAATGATATGATAACAAACCCCTGTGCCTATGATGAGGACTCCTATGGAAACTCAGGGGTATGAAAACTTGTGAAATTATTCAAAAATTTACAGTTCTAACAGAGTAGATAATTACTTTCCTATGATACATTTATTGTATGTGCTCAAAATTTGTTGGTTAGTGCATCTACCATTGACATAATCACTCTATACATTTAGATCTGATTTGGGTAGTGTAGATATTACTTTTTATTTGGTATGTACAAAGTCAAAGGCTATCATAAGGTACTATGCAGAGAAATATGCAAGATAGGGGACTTGTTTGTTGGGCAAGACTCTGGAGGAGAGAGCATTGATTGAACAATGACTTGAAGTTGAAGGACAGTACTATAGTCCTCATGCTACTGCATTAGTTTATTAGTTGCTCTTTGCCCTAAGGATTAATGGGCCTCAGGATAAGGAATTGATTGAGAGCAGTGCCCAAAAGTTGGGGGAAGTGTTAGATGTATATGAAGAGAGGTTGTCAAACAGAAAGTACTTGGTAGGGGATTTTTACAACCTTGCTGACCTATCTCATCTTCCATTTATTGAGTAGAAGATACTTGGTAGAAGATACATCAGCAATAGATGTTGATGTGAAAGCTAAAATGCAACGCCGTGTACATTGGTGGGATGGTTGGACTACTGAAGAGGATTTCGCTGAAGCGGAGAAGGATGCTAGGTTTGGAGTTGAATCTGAACCAGACGAGTTTTTAGATGATCTCAAAATTGATCTCAGAGCACTTCTTGAATGCACCGGTGATGCACAACATAGGAAATCCATCATGGAGGAGTTGCAAAAGAGGGCAAACGCAGATAAGAGTGGCAAATCTATAAAGGACCTGGTATTGCTGCTCTATGAAATGGTTTCTCTCACTTCTGGCTTCCACCTTGATGATCCAACTACGTTTGCTTCCAGAATCCATAGGATGTTGAAGCTGGGTATCACTATTTATGAAGAAAAAGATGAAGATGTGCAGACAGAAATTCCACTTCGAACCCCGGATAAGGAGGAGGAGGTCGGTGAAGATGCTGCTGTAATCTCAGAGGCGAAGGAAGAGCCAAAGGTAACTGTTGTGGAAGAGCTATTTGAAGACTTCGGAAAGGCTGAGACTAAGGCCTTTGAATCTCTTATATTAGCAAGGGAGAAACAATGAAAAAGCGAAGGTAGAGCCATAAGCAGAAGAGCATTTGTGGCAAACCTGGTGCGCGTTAGTTTTTATCGCAACTATGGTAAGATTTTTAAGAAGCCTCATCGTCCGTATGAGAAAATCACTAGAAATTGTTTTCAAAACATTCATCCGGCAGCTAGAACGATGTCAGACCTTGACACTGTAAACATGAAGGCTAAGGATTATATGGCCGTGGCTGAAGAAGCCAATGCTCTGCTTGAGCTTGAAGATGAGTACGGGCTCAGAAACAAGAGGAAGTTGTGGCGGGTGCAGTATGCGTCGCATGAAACGGCAGATAAGCCGTTGCAAGAAATGGATGCAAGAGTCCAAGGGAGGCGTTTGGGTGATTTTTCTGAGGCGCATGAAGCCCATTTTGCAAAAGCCATATCTTTCATTCTCCGGCAGAAGCGTCCAAGAGTCTCTTCTGTGGTTCGATGTGCTCTGAAAAGACAGGTGAGGGGTTGGCGCCTGGGCCGCTTGGGAGCAGAAGACGGCGCTGGCATCGACATCAGCCTTGAGCAGAGCCTGGAGTTTCTTGGCTTGGAGGTTGATATGGCGATGTGGCCAAAAGCCTCTACTGAGAGCGGGGTTACTGAAAATAATAAGATCCAATCCCAGAGTGCACGAATGGATGTCATTGGCATATCTTCTGAAGAATTAGATCATGGAAATTCGACGCCAAGTCCTGTTAGAGGTGAGTTTTATGATTCTACTGTTGATATTGTTAAAAATGTGGCTGTGATTTGGAGACGGGATTCTGTCCAAAATGCTGGTTATTCTCTTTTGGGTTATTCAAGGATGAAGTCTGAAATTATTGCAACATCTTCGAAACGCTGGTTTGATTCCAATTCGAAAAGCTCGGGATGGGAAGACAGTCTTCCATAGAAGATGTCCTGAAGAACTTGTTGGAGAATAGCTTCACTGGAGAAGTTACCACGCAGCCTGGCATACCCTCAGCGCAGCCCTTGCCCGTTGAAACGCACCCTCCAGTATCCAATGCGCTGCCTTCTCCTGCCCAACGCACATCTAACAAACCTTTCAATGTTACTTTGTTGCCTTATTTACTTCACCCGCAGCCTTCAGATGTTACTTCCACGCCCTCTTTAGGTGAAACACAGCCTTTTAATGACACTGCGCAGCCTCCTTCGGGTCATTTAAAGTTGTTTGACAGTAATTTAGTGGGAGTTGGTGGTCTTGTTGAACAGAGCATTGGCAGTATACTGGGACAGCAAATTGGAGGACCTCTGCAGGAACAGGGGAGTAATATTGAAGTTAATTTACAGAATAATTTTCAGAATTTAAATGAATGGAATTTGGAATCCAGAAAGAGTATGAGTTCGCTGCCTTAAAATATTCAAGTGATTCCATATACTAGGCTTACTTCACCACAAGTTTTCAGGACATCGTTTACAGTTTTCCTTTTGATTCAGTGGTATAGGCACGAGCTCTCATGCGTTGGTCGTATAAAGATATACTCAGATAAAGATATTCAAGTTTTCACTTGAATATACTAGGCTTACTTCACCACAAGTTTTCAGGACATCGTTTACAGTTTTCCTATTGATTCCTCCCATCACTTGAATATCTTTATCTAAGTCAATAAAATTGCCTGGGACACCATTTTCTTTTAAGGTTTTCTCTGTTCACTAAAATCTCCAACCCCTCCTGCCTTTTTCACAATGACTCTCATAAAATTAACCTGAGCAGATACAGCCACACCAATGGCCTGCCTCTCTGTTAACTCTACATCTTCGACCTCGACAGAGCTGCAGGAGGCTCCCACGATTTGGTCCAGCACATCCAAAATGCCCTCGTCTTCACCAGCGGCAACCTTGTCAGCACTCCTTCCACTGCTCGCGTCATCCTCCATCTTCTCCTTCTCAGGTCTGCCTTCCGCGTTCTTTGTCAATATGACTAGCACGCTGTAATCATGCAATGTAGATTCATTACCCATGTAGCAATCCAGGTATCTGCTTCCAAAGGGCAGTCCCCGGACTAACTTGTTGTCGATTAAGATCTCCGACCAAAAACAACAAAAAATACCCAACAAGACCAGGAGACTCTGCAGCGCCATGAGAAAACCTGTCACAGAATTCCCCACGGAACGCAATCTGATACGTTTAACTAATGGAGATTTCAGAATCTTTTCTTCAAGCAGAGCATTAGGGCGGTCCCAGCCAAATCGCATCTGGGAGATGGCCCTTGTCCAGAAATCCTTGACGAAAAATAATCTCCTTGTATTGTTGAGCCTGGGAAAGTAGAGGACAGCCGTGAGCCATCTCCAGCATACGGTTATCCAACCTTTTAACACGAACAACCACTGAAGCACCAATCTCACCTTCCTTATGTCAGATGCGGATCTAACATTGGATGCTGGAAATGGCGTTGCAATGCTTGAGCCGGTCAAGCCTGTTGGTGTAGAGGAGGACCTGCTTGAGGGGGGAGATGAATCCCAAGACCTGTTTGCAGGTAACATCATTGAAAAGTTTCTTAACCTTTTGCAACCTGATGAAATGTTTGTGGAATTTTCTTCCCCTACAGATGCCTTGGAGAAAGAAAACTCCAATATGGACAGACATAATAATGTTAATAAACCCATGGAAGCCTAGTATACGGCTATCCAACCTTTTTATAAGCCTAGTGTATACATCAATGAGTTTTAAGATGATTCCTTAAAACCAGCATCCATCAGAGAAAAATTGTAAGGAAAATTTCTCCTTCTTAAAACCTTTTTATAGCTCAGAGAATCAGGATCAACAACAGGAGATTCATCTACTTCCATTGGCACAGTTTCATCTAGCTCCGGATCACTGTCTGCAGTTGTCGCAGCTCCCACTTCATCAAAACTCTCTTCATGGCCACACGACCAACGCATGAGAGCTCGTGCCCAATCATCCAAAGCTTCCATATCCATTTTCCTGGAAATTCTTCAGATTTACAAAACAGCTTTCTCACCAAAGCTCTGATACCAATTGTAAGGAAAGTGTTGTGCTTAATTGGGAAGTCTGGAAACGATTTATACCTCATAGACTTGGCTTCACACGTATCACACTTAGCCAAAAATATACTGGTGAAGAGTGTTGTATGTATATATACAAGAAATTGATGTGAAATATATTGAATATACTAGGCTTATAAAAAGGTTGGATAGATCCGCAACCAACATCCAATGTTAAGATGATTCAGAGTTAACCAGTGTATCTGAATCAAACAATCCGCAGAGCACTTTTAGACCTTCCCTCATCTGGTTCCTCTGCCCCTTCTTCCTCTCTTGCTTTCTTTCTCCTTTTGGATTGCTGCCTCTGCCTACGTCTTTTGCTCTTCTTCAAATTGTCACACTCCTGCTCATAATAAAAAATATCAACAGTCTCCACCAATATATCTTTATACGACCAACGCATGAGAGCTCGTGCCTATTGTTGGTTTTAAGGAATCATCGTATACAGTTTTCCTATTGAAGTAAGCTTACTAAACATAGTGAGTCGGTTAGACTTGGCTTCACACGTATCACACTTAGAATATATCACATCAAATGGATTTCGTGGAATCGTGGAATCCAACCTTCCTCTAGTATACACTCTTCACCAGTATATATCCTGGGAATTCAGTTTCTTAACCTTTTGCAACCTGATTCCATATACTAGGCTTACATACAACACTCTTCACCAGTATATATCCTCATACAGCATAATGCTTAATAACATCTTCTTCTAGAAGATTCCCAAATGCAAAACATGCATAGGAGAAGACTGCTGGTGGCAGAAAGAATACTGCAGTTTACTAAACATAGTGAGTCAGTTAGACTTGGCTTCACACGTATCACACTTAGCCAACAATTTTAAAGTTGTGGGGCCTTCTTTGTTGGAAGAACTTAGGTTCTCCCGAGATCTAAAGTTGGTGGGGATTTCTTGGTTGGAAGAGTTCAGGTTCTCCCAAGATCTAAGGTTTCGATTTTATTTTTAAAGTTTAATTTTAGGTGTCAAGTTGGAATCAAGTATCTAAAGTCTAAGTTTCAAATATCTGTTGAGACCCATCTTTGATAAAAAAAATTCTATTTTTTCAGATTAGGTCCTACCCTACAAGAACTTGCACCTTTAAAAAAGAATGAAAAAATATTTGAATATGCACATCTATCCATCATCTACCTTCAAGAAATCTTAAGTACAATACTGACCCAATGAATAGTCAATTTGAAAAGATTTAAAAAAACCAAACAATTATCATGTTTATAAACAATAATCAATGAAGAATAGAATGAAATGATAGTGGTTTTGTTTACTTTAACAATAATAAAATAAATAATTTTTGTATTCTTGTAAATAATGAATTTAAATAGAATGTAAGATATTTTTCAATAATACAAACAATTGTTAAACCATTCAATATGATTTAATAACATGTATATTAAAAAATATAATAATTGTTATTTTTTATAATATTTAATATTTTGAAAAATGTATAATTATATAATTAATTTGTTTATTATTTATTTTTATTTAAATTAATTTCTATAATATATCTCTTTTAACAAATATTGATAATTATTTTTTCTTTAAATTTCTATTCATATAAACAAAAACCAAAATTAATCAATTCAATGTTTTCCAGCCTTTCAATCAATCTTCTCTACCAACTTTATAAATTTCAATAAAAATATATTGAATTGAAAAAATAACCCCACCATATTAAAAGGAGTTAATAATAATATATAGACTAATCTGTTTCCTTTTGTTCATATCCACACAAACAAAAAACCAAATAGATGGGCCTAATTTAAAAAACCATAGTGGGTTCAAGTCTAAAATTGAGTGGAAAAAAGTTGAATTCTCTAAAGACATTGGTCCATCTTTTAATGGAAATTTTTGTACTGACCTCTTTTCTTCTTTTCCTATCCACACAAACAAACACCAAATTAGAAAGCCCAGTTCTTTCGTAAGTTCTCCTTTTCTACAAATACCTCTTCCATCACACAACTCTCTCAAATGCATAGCAGCTCTTGGAGCTTCTGATAAGGCAAAAGGATAGTTTTCTTTGCATTAGAGAAGAAAAGCAAAATGGTTGTCAAGCTGCTTGGACCTGCCTATGCCGCCTGCAGCAGAAGGGTGCTCGCATGCCTGATAGAGAAAGATATTGCGTTCGAAATTGTGCATGTTGATATGATTAAAGGGGAGCAGAAAAAACCAGAGTTCCTGGCCTTACAAGTAGGAGACCGTCCTTATAAAAATTCTCGGTTGTTGGTTTTCAAATAGCCCATTTATCCGGTTATGTTTTTAGTATATTTATATGATGTATGATGTATGATGCAGCCATTTGGAAAAGTTCCAGTAGTCCAGGATGGAAGTCTCACGCTGTTTGGTAATGATGTTAATTGTATATATGTTTCTGGGTATTCTAGATTATTCCTTTGAATACATATAGATCTGATTTGGGTGGTGTAGATCTGACTTTTTATTTGGTATGTGCAGAGTCAAGGGCTATCATAAGGTACTATGCAGAGAAATATGCAGGACAGGGGACTTGTTTGCTGGGCAAGACTCTGGAGGAGAGAGCATTGATTGAACAATGGCTTGAAGTTGAAGGACAGAACTTTAGTCCTCATGCTTATGCATTAGTTTATCAGCTGCTCTTTGCCCCAAAGATTAATGTGCCTCAGGACATGGTATTGATCGAGAGCAGTGCCCAAAAGTTGGGGGAAGTTTTAGATGTATATGAAGAGAGGCTGTCAAAGAGCAAGTACTTGGCAGGGGACTTTTACAGTCTTGCTGACCTGTCGCATCTTCCATTTACTGAGTATATAGTGAATGCTACTGATAAAGGATATCTGATTAGGAATAGGAAACATGTGAATGCATGGTGGGAGGATATTTCCTGCAGACCTGCATGGAAGAAGGTTTTGGCTATGTGAAACCATGGATCATGTGGCTGAGATTTCAAAATTTTACTGTGTTTTGCAAAATAATAAAACCCTCATGTACTTTGTAGATGGTGGAATGTTACCTCTCGTGTTTCAAAGATTAACATCTTTTCCAGGTTTGAATTAGTAGAATATTTTCACACAGACCTATGATATGTTCGTTGTAAATCATTACTATATTTAATCTATATGCATTTTAATTATTCTCCTTAAAAATGAAATTAATCAGATAACAAAAAAAAGGATTTACCCTTACCATTTTGGCAGGGTATGCTTAATTCCTCTTTAACAGTTGTTTCCCTTTCCTCTGATGTCTCGTGGTCTTATTCATCTTTAAATATTTGACATTCTCATGCAACTGCTAATTTATATTCTATATTTTTCTACTTTTGTTTCTAGCAAGAGAATTTTGATTTCTATTTGGACAATATATCTTTCTTTGAGTCCTCAAACAGAAGGTATAGAAGGGTTTGAACACATTTATGTAACCAATTCCCTTAATAATCAGGCTCGCCATCGCACTAAAGAAAGCCTAAAGAAATTTGGAGACACATGAATGAATATCATGATTGTATTACTGATTATCAAGATTTCTAATAAGCTTAAACAACTGAATGCTTTCTAATTTGCTAGCAAGAAAACTACTGAACTTTTTGCCACTTTGCAAGTGCAATGGTTGACAAGAACATCGTAGAAGCCACGAGAGAATTCCTTATTGATGCAGTGGGGTGCTAATTTAACCAGTAATTAGATACTCTGGCCAACTAACTAGTAATCAGTCAACAGTTAATTGGGGTACAAGTTGTTAGATTAAAAGTATCTAATGGTATTGTTTAAAATTTAAAAAAAAAATAGTGTACGGGATGGTGTACATGCACTAAGAGCTCTATGAGCAATTTCAATGAATGTCATTAAAAAAATAGATTATTTTAATTTTATTTTTGAATATTGAATTGGAGTATAGGAGAGAGGATTTAGTAGCTGAGTATCATAATTTTATGTCTTTCAAAATTATACATGGCAACTTTGAATCACTCTCAATATTTTATAGAATTTTACTTGGCAAAGCCCTTGCTTATAATTAAAGTTTAAGGTTTACATTATCAAATATGATGCCACATCACCATACTTTTTATCAAAGTGTCCAAAAAGACCCCCAAAAAAGGGTAGATTAATAGTTGTGCATTAAGTCATGTTTTGTTGGTGCACCAATATGACATCACATGTTTTGTTAATTTTCAAATCTGACAAAATATATTTCATTTCATAATGGATGGTCTGACAACACTAACAATATTAAAGTCACAATTACGACTGTAATATTATTAAAAGTATTGAGCATTAAATCAACAATTACTTTCACAATTATCAAGATTTGCAACTATTAGATCATCTCCCCTATTATTAATTACATAGATTCCAATTTGTAACCACAAAAATTAAAAGAGAGGTGAGGAATTTGTAAACATATTTGTCATAAAACAAATCGAATATCATTGTTAGTGGTTTGAAGGGGTCTCTATTTCACACAAAATTCTATGAACTCATATGTTTTTCATTACATTATTTCACTTTATTGAGAAAATTCTAACTTGTCATCTACTTTTTTCTTACACACAATATTGTTTATGAGCCCATGTTAAAAACATACATTATAGAGGATTTTAAATCATCACTAGAGATTTTCCAATCAACATTTCAATATAAGTCAAGCAAAGTTACCATTCTTCTTGGACTCTAGATCAAAGTTGATAGTATCAAGCATATTTCTCAACATCTCTTTGCAACCTTCTATCTATTAAGATCTATCATGAAATTAGAGTTGTAGTTTTTAGACCTTTTTAAATGTTTTCAACCTTGTGTTGGAAGAAAACTCAAACTAAAAAATAAATAGAAATAGTATAAAAAACACTAGTGAATGGCATCAAATAGTTTCTAGGTTATTGATTATAGGCTAGAATTGTTGAGTTCCAAAATTGGAGGCACAAAGACTTGGGTGTAAAATATTATAACAAGAAAACAATACAAAACCATAATTAGTCAAGTCACCTTACGGTAGACTAAGAAATAATGGAAAGATAAATTAGTGGGTTGAGAATGAATGTTCAAGGTGAAATGAGAATTGTGAGGTTTTTCAGTATAGAAGAGGCTTATTATTTTGCTTTGAAGATTCAAAAAAATTATCAAAGATTTGAGACGTGTATTTCAAAGGTTGAAAAAGGGTTAATTGATGATAAATATTTAAAAAATTGGAGATTATAAATACTAATTTGATATATTTGGGATTTGTAATTTCAAAGGATAGATTGAAGTTTGACCTCAAAAAGGTGAAGGACATTTTGGAATGACAAACACTAAAATCTTGTTTGAAAAAATAAGTTTATTTGAGTTAGTTAATGTTCACCAAAATTTCATTTCATAATTCAGTAATATTTTGTGCACCCATATTAGGGGCCATGGGAGGAGATTAAAATAATTTTAGAGGAACAACTACAACAAGAAAACCATTTAAATTGTTTTTAAAATGTGAGAAAAAGCAATGTCGAAATTACATCATTTCAAAAGTGTTCCAAGATGATTTGATACTAGCACGGCATGGTCAAAGGTACTACTTTGACTCAAGAGGGAAAACCCACAACATATTTTAATTAAAAAAATCCAAAAGAAAAATTTAGTTTATGATAAAAAAATTGTGTCATTATATAAGCACTCAAGAAATGGATGAATATTTTAATTCTAATGGATTTTGTGTTATACATAGATGATCAATCCTTGTAATTCATAAACAATCAAGTGAAACTAAAACATAGATATGAAATGGGTAGAATGTTAGTTATTCAACATACATTGTTCATCTTGCATGACAATTTATGGAAGTTAAATTTTGGGAGACTAAAAAAGTTAAAGATAAAAAATAATGTTCATATGAAAGTATTGAATGGGTCAAACTACTCTATGTGGAAGATCAAAATAATTGATTATGCCTCAGATTTGAATTTAGATCAAAATGATAAAAAATGCAATGCAAAAGAAGAGAAAAGGACCCAAAATTTTAAGAAACTCTATGTTCATTACATTGTTAGTCAAAGAAAAGGTTCTTACACACATTAAAAAAATGTAAGATAAATAGGCTTGGATTTTTTTCAATATTGTGTATGAGGCAAGAAAAAATAAGTGGATCCTATATCTCATAAGAGTCTACAAGCATGTCCAAAATGTGTGTTGATGAAGATTTAAGAAGTTATGGTGCAACTGATAGACATAAAAGAACTAACTACTAGATTTGGAGTAAGAAATTAATGAATATCAACTCATGATCATTATAATTTCCCTTTCTCTCACATGTGTGAGCATGCATTCTTGGAAGAATCTTTGGAAAAGATTTCAAAACTTACAATCCTATGGAGAAAAGAGATTTCTATAATAGAAGTGTTATCTTTAGAGAAATTTAAGCCTTCTTCAATTGTATTGGAATTGGAAAAAAGAAAGGATGAGAAGAAAGATGTGGTTAAACCAACCCCAATGAATAAGAAAATTAAACAAAATCTCACAAAGGATTTGAAGAGGAGGAGATATTGGATGGTTTAGAGAGTTCAAAAGAGGAGGTAGAACCTTCACCTCAACTTTTGAGGAGGTTCGCTCAACATAGACAACAACTAGACATATATAATCATTCTAATTGGAGATACATTTTTTCTTTTCTCACCAACACTAATAATTCTAGGAATATAAAATAGGCTATGGATATGAATGATGTATAGTCCTGGAAAGTGGCAATGACTTAGGAGATGGTTGCGATAAAGAAAAATGAAACATGAAACCTCGTACCTATACTAGATGGGTACATAAACATATTGGATGCAAATGAGTGTTAGAAAATATATTTAGATGGTAGTGTGGAGAAGTACAGGGAAAAATTGGTTGTGAATTACTAGGTCAAAAAATTGGTTATAGTGGGGATTTCTCTCTAGTTGCTAGCTTGACACTCATTAAGTCTCTATAATTTATTACATCAATGTTTGATCTTGAGGTTGAAGAAATGGGAGTGAATATATAACTTTCCTTTATGGTGATTTGGAGGAAAAAATTTATTTCATAGCTGAAGCATAATTACATTGAGAAAGGAAAGAATGTTTGGTTTGTAAGTTAAATAAATCTTCATATGGTCTTAAGCAATCTCCTAGGACATGATACAAAAACTTGATATACTTTTGGTACAATTCACTTTGACAACTATTTTGTATTCAAATATAAAAAAAATTTAAGGTTATAAATCAAGTTGTAATGGTGATAGAGATGAAAGGGAATCAATTGGTGGTTGTGTTTTTGAGCTTGAACAAGACCTATTACATGGAGTAGGAAAAAACAAAATACTACATATTTCCCCAAATTAGCATGTTCCCCTACCCTACAATATCTTACTCCCACAAAAATAATGTAATAATATTTAAATATGCACATCTACCCATCATCTACCTATCATCTACCTTCAAGAAATGAGAAGTAAAATAGTAAGCTAATGAGTAGAAAATTTTGAAAATATGTTAAACAACCAAAAAAATATCATGCTTATAAATAGTAATTAATAAAAACAAGAGAAAATTATAGTGGTTTTTCGTTGCTTTAGCAAGAACAAAAAATAATAATTTCTTTATCCTTATAAATAATCAATTTAAATATAATATAAGTGTAAAATCCACCCATTGGGCACTAATTTTTTTCTTTTTAAACAAATCACCACAACTACCAACTTAATCAACCAAGCATCTTCATCTAACTTTGTGGTGCTAATTACAAAAAAATATCATTTACCAAGATGAAAACAAATCAACATCACTATGCCTAGATCTAGACCTAAACCTCGAGGGTTCATGGTGACCTTGGGTACATATCCACTCATGGGAATTAGAAGCTTAGTAGTTCACCCAACAATGTTAGAGGTATTTCATTCTCTCCTCTTGCATGTGATCTCTAATCTCGCTTTTAACCCATGACTGTTAATTAAGTACATGTAAGCTATCAACTTAGCCAATTTATAATATAATGGTAATAAATTTTCCCATCAAGTGTTAGGTCCATACCAAACATTACCAAGCATTAGTTTACATTCACGATATTCATAAGGAGTGTAACATACCATAGTCCCAAAGATCATACTCCATGACTATCACAAGCATACCTCCATAGACACAAACTGACTAGCTCATACACATTCCAAGAACAACAATGATTGGATCATACAAATATCACTAGTACAATGGTGACTAGCTCTTATGTACATGACAACTACAACAATGGCTAGCTCATACACATATAATAATTACATTAGTGACTAGCTCCAACATACATTGCAAATACACGGTGACAAGCTCCAACATACATCACACATGCAATAACTAGCTCCAACTTACATCACATATACATAATGATGAGCTCCAACATACATCACAAATACATAGTAACGAGCTCTAGCATACATCACAAATACATAGTGATGAGCTCCAACATACATCACAAATACACATAGTGACTAGCTAACACATCCACAGTGGTTGACTAACACATGTCCATAATGCACCCCAGATAGAAAAGAATATTAGTGAATTACGCACTAGACCATGGGTCCCATCCTTTCCTTTAGTCTTTTGCACCATTAAACAACTAGAAAGAGGATCTAATGCATCCCATACTACATCACAGGTCTGTCCTCAACTCAACAAGGCCAAGTATACAATCTAACAACTGGGAAGGGAATTTGATGCATCCCATACTACACCACGAGTTTTTCCTCCATCACATGACTTTGTACAAGTCGTGAACCTACCATGATCTAGTGGATTCTTATTTCAATTTCTTATAGACCATTGGCGACAAGTCTGTCCACCTGGGAAGAAGCAGCTTCTAACATATACTACCTTGTGACCTTAGTGATATTGCTAGCTATCTTCTTCACAATCTCAGGTAACACTTGGTTGAACGATCACGTTCATGCCCTAAATGACTACAAGTGAACTCCTTTGATACAACAGTTAGCCCTAGGTTACCATTACTCACATGGATTGGTCCCTACCTATGTAGCCATTACCATATCATAACCAGGGTGGCCCATAACAACTTTCACCTATGTGAACCAAGTGAATCTTGACTACTCCCTAGCAGTAGTCCATACATCGGTCAGTGGCACTATCCAATGACTTTCTATTAGTTCTCAAATATCCCAGAGGTTCACACCTGGGTGGGTCATACATAACATGAATCACAATCACAATCACAATCAATAGATTCAAGGGCCTATACATGGACACCTCTAGATATGGAGATGGTTTTCACAAGCACATAAAAGTTACATGGAACCAACATGGGATGGCCTTTACCCAACATATACATATATTCAAATACCAATTATAAGTAGTCAAATCCATTACTTTGTTCAAATTAGTATTTAGAAGAATATTATGTATTAGTTATAAGCTATTCAGTTTCCTTAATTCCTTCATAACCACCTAATACCCATTTTAGCCTCAAAGTGGCGCTTACTGAAGAGAGGCCTAACCAATTAGGAACAACCCCAACCCTTGGATTTATCCACTTAAACCCTCCCACTATGGACTTGAGGTCACAAAAGAATCCTTTGCTTAAGGACCATCTATGTACCTACTTCCAAATGGATCAAAGTCACACATAGTTCTTCTTACAAGGTCTCTCAAGAATACTTACACACTAGTTTCCAATTTAGCAAACCTATAACATGACAATTCCATAAATGCAAAAATATCAAATTAAACCTTACCATAGTTATATTTCCTCGTTCAATGCAAGCATCCCTAAACCCCTTACTATTACCTATCAAGTATACCATGCTACATTTTGTACCCAAATAATACCACATAGTTTATATCATAGGGTCATATTTAGGTTTAGATCATGATAACGAGTAAACAACATGATTTCCAGGGTAACCTTAGATATCACATGTGTATTGGTTATGATAATTCAACCACTATATTATACTAATGGGAAAGCCATTAAGCATCCATATATGAGGACAACCCAGTAGAATAAATATCTCAATTAAGATACATTTATTAACCACGAGAGTAGTAATAGTCAAGATCTATTCAAAATGTGATAATTATATGGAGCCCCAATATGGCTACAAATGATATTCGACTAATATGATCAAGCATCGTGATCCTATTAATCTTCTTTTGGCATCAATCTTAATTAGAACACATATGCTTCCATAAGGCCTATAATGTCCCTTCCTTAGGAAACTCAGACTATAGTGGAGGTTGGACTACTATTAGGGTTCTCATAGGTCAGTAGAATGGTTAGGGGACCCAATTGAGGGATGTAGAGCTTAGCTAGGAGCTTTAAGAGCCTTTCAGTTTGGAGTTCAGTTGATGAATCTAAGGATAAATTGGAAATATTAAAGTTTTATTTATTGGAATAGTAAAAAGTGAATAGTAACAAAAAATTATAATGGGAATATTGAAAAGTGCCCCCATCCTAGTAACTCAAAGTTGTTTTTAAAAAGTGGCCCTTTCTTTAGATGAGGAAAGACCATCAAGATGGGCTTATCCTTTTGGGAGGATTATTTTATTGAATTTTATTAAAAAAAGCTCATGGGAGGTTATAAAGCAATATGTGGGCTCATTTTTGGGGATTCTATTATCATTTTGACTAAAATAAAATTATAGGTTTGAGCTCTGGAAGAGGGCTTCAGTAGCATATAGGTCTTCTAAGGATGAAATCCCTTGGAGGATAGTGAATTGGATGAAAACCAAGTTCATAAAACATGGAAATCTACCTAGGGTTTCCATTTGGGCATCATTAGTCTTCATCTCACATTAATTTTCATTTAGAATTGATTGCAGTAGTGGTTTATCATAATATAATTACAAATTGGGGCTTCTTATCAACAAATATCATCATTTCAGTGCATTCACCGGTTAGTCGTACTATATGGGTGTCATTTTCAGTCAAACCCTAGCTGGAAATTAGGGTCTTCAAACCACTAAGGAGAAAATTCAGTTCAGCCATTGTTGACATGCCTATAGCTGGTTACTGAAGTTCATATTGGTCTTGTTTCAAGGTCTGGATCAGCCATATCGAGTTTACTTGGAACTGTATTGTGAAAGGAAACCATCAAACTATCATCAAGTATGTTCTTGGCATGTTGGGAATATAAATCTTTCATTTGTATGGGGTGTAATAGTGTTGTTATAGCTCTGATAACTTTATATCAAACATGTTATATCATTATAAATTAGAATTGATATAGATTGAATAAAGGCAGTTCTTTGAAGTGGAATTCATGTTATGTGTTTATGCAATCTTTGTTTATCATTTCTATACATGTTCCTTTTTAATTTGGGAACACTAAGCACTCCAACAAGGCTTCAAACAATACATACACACTCAAAAATCAGTCTTAGACCAGATTACATGCCAACCATTTGACGAAATGTCAAATGTTCAAAACTGAGTTTTTGGGTTATATCTAGCAAGGGATATTTCAAGGCCATACAAACATTATTTAAACTTTGAAAGACATAACACAATATTTATAAACTTGCTCTAAGTAGAGTCAATACACAAGTCAAATCTAGATGGTTGAAAACACTATATCCATTGGATCAACATCCAAAGATAAATAATTACATATTCTTAGTCTCTTTATCCTCAAATCCAAAGTGGATTACTTAAAGTTTCAAGTTTTCATAAATTTTAAAAAAAATTAACATCATGTGATTCTAGTATCACTAAATCAAGCCATCATTCCTAATTATGTAACTACCAAGAAATTAGATACAACAACACTATGCGTGTAAGGTCTTTTAAACTCAATGGTTAGTCATCACCGTCTAGTATTCAAAGATGGTTTAAACATTTATTAGTTCAAACATTTTCGAAGGATATAAAGATCTTAAAGGAATCAAGCCTCAAATACATAATTGGTTCATGCTAGGTTAAATTCAGCTCAAGGTCCTCAAAGGTATAAAATGCTACAATTATTGATGCCAACAGATGTGACAACTATCTTATCATGTAATATGGTGACAATAATAAGTCACAAGATTTATTTATAGATATATATTTAACTGGGTGATCCCACAACAGTGGTTTACAATTTTTGGCCAAACTGGACACTGAAATTATTATTTATAACTAAATCTTCACTTTTGGGTACCTATAGTAGCTAAACCGTGAGGAATTTGAAGATGATGCAAACTCGAGTTTCGTGACATTTTTTCTGTAGATTATAAATATATTTTTTTCAAAAAATTTGGAATCAGATTGCACTTCTTTCTCCATCTCCCTCAGAAACTAGTTTTTTTCAGAAAACAACATTTTTTAAAAAGTGACACTCACCGTATAACGTATAACTTTTTTTCCATGAAGGATAAAATTATAATTCTTTTGAACTTAGATTTGTAACTTTGATATCTAGTGCTTCCACTTGGTTAGATAGTTTTTTATTGAATATTTTTTCTTTAATCAAGTTTCAAAGTCAAACCAATTACAATTTAGACATAGCACGACCGTATAACACGTAACTTTTTTTGTATGTATCGAAATTCAAAAAAAAATTGTTGGATCAAGGACTTCATTATCTGGTGCACTCATATTTTTCAAAAACAAAATTAATAATCTGCTATTTTTCCACATGTGCAGAACAGAGAGCTTGATTTTTGGTAAAAAACCTATGTTTAATAAAATTAAACAAACAAATACATAATAAAACCAAAACATATTAAAATTATATTCGTTGGATAGCTCATTCCGAGGACTACATGATTCTAGTTGGGTTTGTGAGGTCTTCACCATTTTCATGTTCAAACTAAGCTCCAAAGTGCAAAAATTTTGATTTTTTTTTGTGAACAAGGTCAAAAATCAAGGAAAAGGGGAGTTCACTCGAACCAAGGGCAGTTCAAGCGAACCCCATTCCCAAAAGGGGTTTTCATTTTCTTTTTGTTCGTGCATGTATTAAATGGGTTCACTTGAACCTTGGTTCGAGCAAACCCTTTTTTAGTTTGTTCAAACCCCCAAAATGAAATTTTTTGGCATGGGGTCATTTTTTACAAGTTTCCCTTCCTCATTCAAATTGTAAACCACTTTTGTGGGTTTACCCTACTCCATAAACATTAATACTCACTTGTGACATTAGGACTTCCAAATTTGAAAATCAAGTTTCAAGGTCACCCCATTTCATACCAACAATTACTAACATTACTAGAATCAATCCATACATAGAATTGATGCAAACAAGATAGTCAATATAAAATGAATCAAGCCATATTAGAGCACAAGGAAATAATAGTTAAAATATCTTCACACTACAACAATTATGCAAAGCCACAAAAGTCTAATTGGGCTATAGCTACAATTAGTCCAAATGATAATTATCTGTACAAAATTCCTTTATTACGCATAATTAACTTTCCCGTTCACTTAGACCCAAAATGACAACCTACAAATAAATTGTTATATTACGATACCATTGACTATGTATTTATACAAGATTTATCCTCTTTAATCTCTAAGACCACTAACAAACCCTAATGGTATTCCATTCTATTGGAATGCCCACTACAAATAAATGAAATGCCACCACCTCCCTCTAAAAGATTGCTTTGACTTCACTCAATTTAATAAGAGAATTGAAAGATAGTAGTTTTCTCTAGCTCTATAAACCAAAAGCTTCAACTCAAATTATATATATATTAAAGTGAGTTAACAAAACAACACACTTGATTTATCACTAGAAATGACTAGCTATAGACTTTGAGAATTATCTGTGGGTTTACCAACACTCATATGCTATTTTCTTAGATGTTGAACTTGCTTCTGAGGAGAGTAGCATCCCTTCTTCTGCTCCCAAAAACTGTTATGGCAAATTCCCATTTGTGCTTCCAATCCATCCCTCCCACTTCTCAAACACCCTCTTGCTAATTGTTGGCGGTGAATTTTACTTGACGGTGAATTTGTCATGGTAGTGAATTTTCTCATGGTGAATTTTTCGTCGGTGAATTGTTGACGGTGAATTTGCAAATGCTAACAATGTATATGGAATTCGGCTTTACACTTCCCAATTGTGGTTGCTCTAACATTTTTAAGTATTTTTTACAAATCTATTTTGTGCATATTCTATAACCTCTCCCTTCCAGTTTGAACTCCCTTCACACGTCCTAAGCATCATAACTCCTACTCCCTTTAACTCCTTTCCTTTCCCTCTCTCATTCATGCCATTCTCTACTCCCATTTAT
The DNA here is from genome assembly GCA_007258455.2 of Sequoia sempervirens. NCBI lineage: Eukaryota > Viridiplantae > Streptophyta > Pinopsida > Cupressales > Cupressaceae > Sequoia > Sequoia sempervirens. The sequence continues at coordinate 188,186 of VDFB02277362.1, forward strand.
TACTCTACTATGTAGCCTCCAATCATTTGTTTTCCTCTCTTCTTGCTATGTGATTCCTCCTTCCTTTGTGCTTCAATGGACGTCCATACTGTTTTTCTTACTAATAGATCATTTACCTTATCCTTTTTAAAAGGACACATAGAGTTGGCTCCCATTTTGGTGCAGTCATGGAGGATATTGGCAACGGCTGTGAGATTTACCTACCAATTCCTATGCTTGGAAGCTTTTGAAGCCCTTTCAACACATATTTGTTTGCCTCAACATGCTCCAAAATCACGTCAACCTCATTCCTCTCTATTAATGCATTTCCCTTTTCCTTACACTATTTTTCTTCTTTCTCTCTCTCATTCGCACCACTAAACAACTATGCCATTTTATTTGCATTAATCTCTCTCTACACATCATACCCTCTAAATAGGTACACCATTTTATCTGCATTAATCTTTGTTTCTTGCATCTTGAGGGAAAACAACAATGTCTACCCAACCCTCAAAACAGACATTTGATTGTATTTATTAATTAATTAAAAATAAAGAATACATTGTATCTTTATTTTTAATTAATTAATAAATACGTCAAATGTCTGTTTTGAGGGCTGCATAGACAACTCTTTTTTCCTCTATGTCATATCTCATTTAATGGTGTTAGTCTGGACTACATTTATTTCTTTGAGCACCTTGAATTTTTCTTTGGTCTATCCCTTCACATGAATGATCAAGAAAAATGGGGTGGGTGTCATGTGCCATGCCCACTCTCTCCCCATTCGCTTCTTTCCTTATTTTATTTTTGTTAGTTTCCCCACCCGACTTGTCCGGCATGGAAGTCTATGGTGGGGATGTGACAATAAGATACTTCTCAATAATACAAAAAAAAGTGTTAAACCATTCAATATGATTTAATAACACATAAACAAAATATAATAATAATAATAATTTTTATAATATTTTTAAACATAAAAATATAATTATATAATTAATTTTCTTATTATTCATTATTAGTTAAGCTGATTTCTATAATATATCTACTAGCACTTGCATCGAAAGGAGGTGCAATGGTTATGCCGATTGTATTTTATATTAGTCCCAGTCAAAATAAAACACATTTTTAATATATTATTTTGTATAAAGTATGTTCCAAACTTTTTTACTTGGAAAAAAAATAATTTTGAAAACAAGGGATAAAAGGCATGTACAATAGACTCTTGCTAGAAATGATATGCCTACAAGATATCCTAATGTTCAATCAGTCTTCACCAATGGAAAACAAAGAAGGTGCATATGTTTTCCTTTTAGCTACTATTATAGTAGATGCAAAGTTTCGTAAGGGGTGGTGAGGAAGATGAATCATGAAATCATCTCTTTCTGCATGTTGGTTTATAGTCAACTTTTTCTTATTTCCTCTACTCCTATACCATTATCCACACAAACATCTCCTCTGTCACTTCCCAAGATTTTATCACCAAATACTAACCAGACATGTATAAACATAATTTTCATACACAAGTACACATATACTTGTTTGTTACAATGCAACAATAAATTCACACAAATACACTTAACAAACAGGGTTTGATGTAACCCAATCTTTCCTCTTATGTATGCCTATTGCATCTTTTGTATACATGAAAGAGTTGTAGATGAAAGCTTGAAGCAATGATAACTATAGTTAATTAACATTTTCTAGTGCTTTAACTTATGTGTTCTCCATGGATGAGTGTTCTAGTCCTAGGGGCTCCAAAATTACTCACTACTCATCTTTCTAACAATTTTTTGGCTACTACTTTCTCGAAGTTGTAGTCACTAGGATCAATCGTAGTCAAATTAGATTGAAAAGGAGTATATTCACTATGATAATATTTTTGGACTACCTACATATCATCTCTTCTGACTATTTGGTACTAAAAGGAAAACTATACAATAAAGGTCATAAACCATAAACATGTATAGTCAAATTTATGTTGTCTATATATGGTTTAATGTTGCCATTGGGAAAATAAAATTTGTTGATATTTTTGTCACATAAAGAAAAAATCATGTTTGGGTTTAAGGGCATTTGATCATGTTAATGTTTTAAGTTTACATACTCGAAGTTGTAATTTATTGAGTTGTGTTGGGTCTTATGAACTTTTTGTTCTACTAATTTGGTAGCTCCTCATTACATTGAATAGCTCTGCATTATCACTATACTATATCAAACTCGTAGTCTTTTTGTTACTTTGCAAGGTGACTTGGAACAAATTTACAAAAAAAACATGTGTACATATAAAATTTACCATAGTGAACCCTCCCAAGAAATAAATCCATACAATCATAACCTTCGAGACATAACACTTGCTCCAACTGGTAGACCATTTCTTTATGGGACACCCATGGCTCTTTGATTCAATTTCATTTATTGTGGCAGAACAAAAATGTTGTGGTTTACTATTTGTGATGTTGTATACTTTGCATATATGTGTATAAAGTTAAAGAGCACTACAATGGCCCAATACTGTTTAATTATAGCCATGGAGTTTTCTTCGATGAGATTTTTTCTCAATCGACATTTCAGATCATTTTGACTGATCCATCATAAGGAATAAGATTCACATTTGACAGTTTGTTAGGTTTTGCAATATTCCATTAACAATTTGTCTTGTATAGTGGTAATGGACATTTAATATTTTGGTTTTGATTGTGTATGTTTTTAATCGACATTTCATACCATTTTAACTGTTCCATCATAAGGAATAAGATTCACATTTGATAGTTTGCTAGGTTTTACAATATGCCATTAATTAATATTTTGATTTTGACTATGTATGTTTTTAATCAACATTTCGGATCATTCTGACTAATCTATCATAAGTAATAAGAGAGTGATGGATTAGATTGTAGAATCAGTCTTAAAAAAAGATAGGGGAGGAGGTGATGTGAGGATGGCAAAAAAGATTAGTAGAATGACTTGAAAAGATAGCTTAATCAAATGATGATAAACATGACATATCAAAATAGTAAAATAGTAAATAACATAATAGATTATTCACTAAGAATTGAAATAACAAGAAAACACAAATTAGATATACATTTAAGATTATGAAAATTATAAGAATATAGAAAAAAGGATGTGTATATCTGAATGTTTATACTATATATAAACTATAGTAGGGTGTCTATAGTATGCGGAGAACTCATGCCAATTATCTAGCATTTTGTTAAATTTGATAAATCTTCTAACTGGCCTGTATGTTGACAATGGGCATTTGGCCTTTTATTAAACTTGATTCTCCCATGGGAGTTTGGTTATTGTTTTTCTATGGGCATTTTTGTAGCATCATGTTAATTTAATTGGAATAGTGGAAATCTGTATTAGGGTTTTTTAGTATTGTTACTCTTTTTATACTGATTCTGATGATAGAGTTATAAAAGAGGCTTGTATTGGGGGCTGCGGACCACCTTCATCACGCCAGGGCTCATACTCCATTATAAATCTTAGCTGCTGAACTTTTACTTAATACGTTAAATGAAAATTTCTTATAGCTTTATAAGTCTATACAGAATTGGAACATTGTGGATAGGGGTTAGTTACCTCCCGATTTGTCACAAAAGTTGGATCATTTAGTTGAGATTGACAGTATGTAACCTCCGGATTTGTCACAAAAGTTGGACCACTTAGTTAAAATTGATAGAGGTGTGTAAATACCCTTACTTTGTACTGCTTTATTTTGGTTTGAATAAATTTTTACCCCTCTTTTAATTTAAGTCTATGCATTGTGTTAAACAAATCCCCTGTAAACTGGGATCCAAACCCTGCATATTGATTTCCCCAGCAATGAAAATCTGTCCATGTTTTTTCTTACATAAATTAATTTCCAGTACCAATTTATTATTCTTAGCAAATTAAAAAGTTGGATGTAATGTCCCCTTTCTAATTTGTTCTACCGAGTACTTTCAGCTAGTTACTTTTAGCAGTTAGACAGGACTGAATGATGGAATAAGGTGTCTAGCTGAGTGGGTGTTCTGGCAGCATAGGAGCAGCAGTTAGATTGGCAGCGCTATAGTTCTCTGTGTCTTTCAGTTGGAACAATGTACCTGAGTCTGTTAGTAGAATAAGCAGTTGAGTCTTTCAGTTAGGAATGGCTGAGTCTTCACTTAGGAAGAGATCGAGTCCTTCAGTTTTGGTCAGATAAGAGCTGCAGCAGCAGGGACTTCCTTCTCCACCTCTTGTGTTGGAGCAGCAGGGACCTCTTTTTCTTCTGTTACTTCCTTAGCAACCTCCTTTTCTTCTTCTTCTTTAGCCGGGGATTCTTCTTCTGCTTCTTTGGCAGGTGCCGCTTCTTCCACCGCCTCTTCTTTTGCTTCCTCGGCTGGAATCTCAACTGGGGTGGATACCTCCTCAACCTTAGCTTCCTCTACTGCAGGGCTTTCTTCCTCTGCTTTCGTCTCCTCGGCAGCGGGGCTTTCTTCAACTGTTGTCTCCACAGCTTCTGCTTTACAAGCGCACAATAACAGATTCTAAGCTTCCATGGTCGATGATAATGGAACAAGAGCTTCTGGGTGTGCTAGTTTTCTTATCAAAGTTTTGGATCACCCTATCCTTTTTTGGTTTATTATGATCAGGATAAAGAATGAAAGAAAAACAAATTAAAAAATCTCCCGTTTTGATTTTATTCTGAGGATGAATCAGGAACATGACGTCCACAAAAAATCTCTCACAGTCACGGCTGATATATCGGCAAACAAAAACTTTCAAGATACGCCTATTGTTCTGACTATAAATTGCAGAGCATGCAGGCAAGAAAGGAAGATGGAAATGAGATTATGTAGGCAAGAAAGGAGGATGGAAATGAGAGAAAGTCTCTATGCTTATCGAAGACAAGATTTAATCGGATTTGCTTTCTTCCAGATTTGATGCGATTTGCTTTCTTTTGATTTGAATCTGATCTCATTTGATTTCCTCTGATTAAATGTGAGTCAATCTGTTTTCAGGTTGAGGCGAAGACTGTTTCAACTTCTCGGCAGTTAATTTCGCGTGAGACATACTGACTTCCGGTGGGCTGTGCCCACAATAGACATAGTCTATCGGCTAATTATAACAAGTATTAGTAATTAATTTCTCTTTCAATTATATTAATAAAAATCAATATTAATCAATCCAATGTTTTCCATCCACTCAATTAATCTTCTGTACTAACCTTATAAAATTCAATGGAAATATATAGAATTCAAGACATGGCCCCACCATATAAGAAAAGTTATAGAAATATAGAGGCTGATCTGTTTTCTTTCGTTCACACAAACAAGAAAAACCAATAAGAAACCAAAGTAGTGGGCTCAATTCTTAAATTCAGTGGAAAAATGTTGAATCCTCTAAGACATTGGCCCACCTTATAATGGAAAATTTTGGACTAACCTATTTCTTTTGTTACTATTTTCATTAGCCCAATTCTTTTGTTAGCTCTTCTCTTCTACAAATACCTCTCCCATCACACAATTCTCTCAAATGCATAGCAGCTCTTGGAGTTTCTGATAGGGAAAAGGATAGTTTTCTTTGCATTAGAGAAGAAAAACAAAATGGTTGTCAAGCTGCTTGGACCTGTCTATGCCTCCTGCAGCAGAAGGGTGATCGCATGTCTGATAGAGAAAGACATTGAGTTCGAAATTGTGCCTGTTGATATGATTAAAGGGGAGCACAAAAAACCAGAGTTCCTGGCTTTACAAGTAGGGGACCGTCCTTATAGTATAAAAAAATTTGGTTGTTGGTTTTAAAATAGCCCATTTATCTGGTTATGTTGTTAGTAACTTGTATTTGTATGGTGTATGATGCAGCCATTTGGAAAAGTTCCAGTAGTACAGGATGGAAATCTCACCCTGTTTGGTAATGATGTTAATTGTATATATGTTTATGGGTAGTCTAGATTATTGCTTTGAATTTGATATATTCATTTTATATATATAAACCTTATTTGCTTAGCGTAGATTATCCTCTTCCATGTGATTTGCTTAGCGTAGATTATCCTCTTCCATGTGATATGTTTAATTTTGTGTTCAAAACTTATGTGGGTAGAGTACATAATTACTTTCCTGTGATACATTTATTGTATGTGCTCAAAATTTGCTGGTTAGTGCATCTACCATTGACATAATCACTCTATATATTTAGATCTGATTTGGGTAGTGTAGATCTGACTTTTTATTTGGTATGTGCAGAGTCAAGGGCTATCATAAGGTACTATGCAGAGAAATATGCAGGGCAGGGGACTTGTTTGCTGGGCAAGACTCTGGAGGAGAGAGCTTTGATTGAACAATGGCTTGAAGTTGAAGGACAGAACTTTAGTCCTCATGCTTATGCATTAGTTTATCAGCTGCTCTTTGCCCCAAGGATTAATGTGCCTCAGGACAAGGCATTGATTGAGAGCTGTGCCCAAAAGTTGGGGGAAGTGTTAGATGTATATGAAGAGAGGCTGTCAAAGAGCAAGTACTTGGCAGGGGATTTTTACAGCCTTGCTGACCTGTCTCATCTTCCATTTACTGAGTATATAGTGAATGCTACTGATAAGGGATATCTGATTAGGGATAGGAAACATGTGAATGCATGGTGGGAGGATATTTCCTCCAGACCTGCATGGAAAAAGGTTTTGGCTATGTGAAACCATGGATAATGTAGCTGAGATTTCAAAATTTTACTGTGTTCTGCAAAATAATAAAACCCTCGTGTACTTTGTACATGGTGGAATGTTAGCTCTCGTGTTTCAATTGAAACAGTACTATCTTTTCATACAAATCTATGATATGTTTTTGATTGAAGTAAAATAGGATTTTGAAAAGATTCATGTTCTTTATATAAAAAGAAAGATAGGACAAAAGATGAAGCTGTAATATATTAATTGTAAATCATTATAGTATTCAAGTTATTTACATGTTAATTATTCTCTTTAAAAATAAATTTAATCAACATAACATAAAAACATTTACCCTTACCCTTTTGGCAGAGTATGCTTATTTCCTCTAACAGTTGTTTCCCTTTCCTCTGATGTCTTGTGGTCTTATTCATCTTTAAATATTCTCATGCAACTGTTTAATTTATATTCTATATTTTAAAATTATTTTTCGGGCCAACCTCTTTGGATATGATGGAGAATTTTGATTTCTTTGAGTCCTCAAATAGAAGGTATAGGAGGGTTTGAACACATTTATATAATCAATTCCCTTAATAAAGAAGAGGCCCAGAGCATGTTTATGATCAGGCTGGCCATCACAGTAAAGATATCCTAAGGAATATGGAGGAGACACATAAATGAAAATCATGACTGTATTACAGATTCTCAAGATTTTTAATAAGCTTAAAGGAAATAATGCTTTCTTGTGCTATTTGTTAAGACAACAGATAATGTAGCAAGAAAATTCTTGAACATTTTGTTACTTTGATAAGAACATCATAGAAGCCATGGCACAATTACTTATTATTAAAGCAGCAGGTTGGCTAATTTAACCAGTAATTAATACTCTGGCCAACTAACTCAATCGCAAGTTAATTGGGTACATGCAATTATATATTAGAATGAAAAAAACTTTTTTTATAATATTAATGATTAGTAATTTTCATAATAATTACTAATTTTAGTAACTGAATTTTAATCTAAGGAAAGAAATAAATGCTAATTCAAAAACTTAGTCTAAATCCTAGTACCATCCCTAGGAATAAAAAAAACGATGAGTACAATCAAATTCTACTAAATTCTACTAAATTTAGGGTAGCTAAGATACTTATCCACTATCAAGTTAGGAATAATAAAAAATGATGAGTACAATCAAATTCTACTAAATTTTGGGTAGCTAAGATACTTATCCACTATCAAGTTAAAAATGATGAGTACAATCAATTTCTACTAAATTTAGTGTAGTTAAGGCTCAGTCACAACTCAATGGATATACTTATTCACTATCAACTACTTTAAGGGTAATGATGACACTAGGAAAATTCATCGCCAACAATTCACGGACGGAAAATTCAATTAACCGCGGGAAAATTCACTGCCTCCAGCAATTCACCACCATGGAAAATTAACTGCACAAAATTAGTGAATTGTCATGAAAGTGAATTTTTCCACAGTAAATTGTTGACGGTGAATTTGACAGTGAATTTTCCATGGGTAAGGTGAATTTGCTGTATGCCTTCATTTACACGACAGTTTAAGAATGTATTTTTCTAAACATGGTGTCACTACTATATGTATGTAAATAGATTATTAGGATTTGAAATTCTAGAGTTTCATATATCATAATGGATTCAAACTTACAAAATAAGGTTGTAAATGTTGTTTCTTAATAAGAAATCTATTTCCACTGTCAAATCAATAGTCGATTGCATATATCGAATCTACAGGTTCTTTGACTGTGTCCATCAAGGAATTAATCAATACCATTAAATCAAGCCTTATCAAGGCTAAACTCAAGTTTTGAAAGAATCCTTCCAAACGAATAGATTGCAACTCAATGATAATTTCTCTCATTGGGCTCTTGTTGGACACCAAGAATATCCTGTATTCACTATGATTTTGGATCTCTTATTCATAGAAATCATTATCAGGTGTCAGATCCTCTACCACATCTCTCAAATTCCTGGTTTTTGGATAGGAATAGAGGTTTTTATTTGTGCCACTAATGAACTATGGCCTGTCCAAAGTTACATGACAGTGACATTTTTTTTGCAAGTTTTATAACATGGTCATTGTTTGAATGATAAGAATGAATATATGATATGTTAATGAACTAATTTCCTCTAGTTATATCCATGTCTGGTAATGGAAGTGAAATGACACTGACTGTGACTCAAGCATTGGATCTCTACCTTGATAAGCACATAGAGGTAGCTATGATTGTTTTGCATACTGACCCTGAAACTTTGCTCTTTGCCCATTTTTTATCTGTCCATAGTTAATTATACAATTTTTGGGAATGACCTCTATTACTTTTCCTTCCTTCTCACAACATATGTCTATTAGATTCTGCATAAATTGTGGCAGACTGTCAACAATGCTGATGAGAAATAATGGGTAGTAGAGTCTGCAAGAAAACTTATTACGAAACCTTAAAATTTGTTTCCAGGCATGAGGGACAAAGTCGACTTTCCCTTTTCCATTGACTGGTATGGGGTTTTCGAAGAGCCGAAGACCATCCTTTTTACAAAAGTGGGGTTTTTAAAAGTGGCGAGGGCTTCTTGGTTTGAAGAACATAGGTTCTCCCAAGATCTAAAGTCTCCATTTTATTTTTAATGTCAGTTTCAGATGTGGGGTCGAATCAAGGACCTAAAATCTAGGTTCCAAATTTCCGCGAGACCAATCTTTTGACGAGGAATTTTATTTTTTGAGTGGGAGATCCCAACCTTCAAGAACTTGGTCCCACAAAAACGAATGAAATAATATTTGAATATGCACATCTATCCATCATCTATCTTTAAGAAACGAGAAGTAAAACAGTGATCTAATGAGTAGTCTATTTTGAACAGATTTTAAAAAATAAAAAATATATCATATTTATAAACAATAATTAATGGAGAATAGAAAGAAATGATAGTAGTTTTAATTTGTTTGTTCTTTTAAATAAAGAATTTAAATATAATGTAAAGTACTTTTCAATAACACAAAAATTTGTTAAACCATTCAATATGATTTAATAGTACATATAAAGAAAATATAATAATTATTATTTTTAAAAATATTTAATATTTTGAAAAAAGAAAAATACAATTATATAATTAATTTGTTTATTATTCAGTTTATTTAAATTAATTTTCATAATATATTTATTTTAATAAATATTAATATTTTTTTTAAAAAAGTTATATTCGTATTAACAAAAAATCAAAATTAGTAGCTTGGGCAATGGGTTTGCACCCCATTGGTCTTGGGACTCCTCATTGGGCGGGGATCTCACACTAGCTTGCCTCATGCAATCTGTTCTACCTTTATAAATTTCCATAAAAATATATTGAATTCGAGACATAGCCTGACCATATAGAAAAAGTTAATACTAATATATAGACTAATATGTTTTCTTTTGTTCACATCCACACAAACAAACAAACCAAATAGATGGGCCTAATTTTAAAAACCAAATTAAATAGATGGGCCTAATTTTAAAAACCAAATTAGGATAGTGGGTTCAATTTTAAAATTGAGTGGAAAAAAGTTGAATTCTCTAAGGAAATTGGCCCATCTTATAATACAAATTTTTAGACTGGCATCTTTTCTTTTATTCCTATCCACACAAACAAACACCAAATTAGAGAGCCCAGTTCTTTCGTTAATTCTCCTCTTCTACAAATACCTCTTCCATCACACAACTCTCTCAAATGCATAGCAGCTCTTTTGAATATCTGATAGGGAAAAGGATAGTTTTCTTTGCATTAGAGAAGAAAGGCAAAATGGTTGTCAAGCTGCTTGGACCTGCCTATGCCGCCTGCAGCAGAAGGGTGCTCACATGCCTGATAGAGAAAGATATTGAGTTCGAAATTGTGCATGTTGATTTGATTAAAGGGAAGCAGAAAAACCAAAGTTCCTGGCCTTACAAGTAGGGGACCGTCCTTATAATACAAAAATTCTCGGTTGTTGGTTTTCAAATAGCCCGTTTATCTGGTTATATTTTTAGTAGCTTGTATTTATATGATTTATGATGTATGATTCAGCCATTTGGAAAAGTTCCAGTAGTCCAGGATGGAAGTCTCACGCTGTTTGGTAATTATGTTAATTGTATATATGTTTCTGGGTATTCTAGATTATTCCTTTAAATTTGATATATTGATTTTATATATATATAGACCTGATTTTCCTAGCGTAGATTATCCTCTTCCATGTGATGTGTTTAATGTTTGTGTTCAAAACTTATGTAGGTAGCGTACATTATTACTTTCCTGTGATACATTTATTGAATGTGCTCAAAATTTGCTGGTTAGTGCGCCTAACATTGACATAATCACTGTATACATATAGATCTGATTTGGGTAGTGTAGATCTGACTTTTTATTTTGTATGTGCAGAGTCAAGGGCTATCATTGTTAATTTCTTATAACCCAGTTACAGATTAATTGCACAATAAACTCACAGAAAAGAAATCTGATTTATAACAATTAATACGCTGGATTAAATAACAACTAATAACAGCGGAAGCAAAAATAACAAGAAACCAAACACAAAAAGACAATAACACAAAATTACCCAGGAAACCCCAATGCGGGGAAAAACCTGTAAATGTTGGATCTTCTATTCAGCCTAACAGCAAACTTTTCTTTTGAAAATACAATATATGTTTGCTACATCAATCTTACATATATAGAGCCTAGCTGCTTTACTTAGCGTGCAAGGAAAGAATCTTTCCTTGCTTTCTTTGGCTTTAATTACATATAAAATCACTCTTGGATTTATCTTATCCTCACAAACTCAGAAACATTCTATTAAAGAATAAAAATCTTGTTGTTGCTAAAAATCCAACTCGAATTGTTTTATAGCATATATAATTTTGAGTTGCTTTAAAGTGATTTAAAGCATATCCAACTCAAGCTGCTTTAAAACAAATCCATATCCCACCTTTCAAGCTACAAAAAATCAACACTCCCTCTTAGCGAGAAAGGTGTTCTACACCACACCTAACTTGTCCCTGAAGAATTCAAACTTGCTCTTCATCAAGGCCTTCGTCAGGATATCTGCTATATGTTCATCCGTAGGAATGTAAGTGAGCTTCACTATCCCCTTCTCCACACAATCTCTGATGAAGTGGTACTTGATCTCAATGTGCTTTGACTTGTCATGAAACACTGGATTCTCAGAGAGTTTGATACAACTCTGATTATCACAGTAAATGACTGTAGGATCTAGCTCCTGATTAAAGAGCCCAACTAGAAGTTTACAAAGCCAAATAGACTCACATGTAGCCATACTGGCTTCCATATACTCGGCCTCTACAGAACTCAGTGCAACTGACTTCTGTTTCCTGCTGTACCAAGAGACTGCTCCTGATCCCAAACTGAAATTGCACCCTGAAGTGCTCTTCCGATCAGTTGTACTACCTGCCCAATCTACATCGGTAAACCCCTCAAGTTTCACTCCATCCTGCCAAACATACTTCAACCCATAATCAACTGTGCCTCGAAAATATCTCAAAACATGCTTCGCAGCTATCCAGTGCACACATTTAGGTTCCACCATAAACTGACTGAGTGAGTTCACTGCAAAACAAATGTCTGGCCTGGTGTTGACTAGATACATAAGAGAGCCTATCAACTGTCTGTATAAAGTTGGGTCCACTACCTCTGATCTGGAAGCATCAATCTTTTTCCAATTGGTCACAAGTGGCGTTGACATAGGCTTACAGTTTTCCATCCTAAATTGCTTCAAGATATCAATTAAGTACTTCCCTTGTCCAAGGAAGATCTCTCCCTCTTTCTACCACAACTCCAATCCCAGAAAGTAATGCATCAACCCCAAGTCCTTCATCTCAAACTCTCTTGCAAGATCTCGCTTGCAGTGTGCTATGAGCTCCTCTAACCCTATGAGAAATAGGTCATCAACATATAACAACAATATGAGAAGTTCACCCTTCACCTGAACATAGTATAGGTTTGAATCCACCTCACTTTTGATGAAGCCCACACTCTGCAAGTAACTATCAATACGTGAATACCACACCCTGGGAGCCTACTTGAGTCCATACAGTGCTCTTTTTAACCTACATACATGAGAATCCCTCTCATGTACTTCAAATCCTTCTGGCTACTCTATGTAAATCTCTTCCTCAATCACTCCATTGAGGAAGGCCGTTTTTACATCCATTTGGTGAATCCTCCAACCCATTTGTGCTACTACAAAAATGATAGCTCTTATGGATGAGTACCTGGCTACTGGAGAAAAAGTCTCATCAGAGTCGACTCCCTCCTTCTGAGAAAACCCCTTAGCCACAAACCAAGCTTTGAACTTTTCCACACTACCATCTGCTGCATGCTTAATCTTATATAGCCATCTCAAGCCCACCACAGACTTATCTTCTGGCCTTGGTACTACCTCTCACACACTGTTCTTCATGATGGAAAAATACTCTTCCACCTTGGCATCTCTCCACACTTGGTGCTTGGATGCCTCCTGAAAGATGGAAGGCTCTTCTTCAATTAATTCACTTATAAGTGCCACATAATCTGAATAACGTCTGAGAGCCCTTTTTTGTCTGACTGAATCTTGAGGATCACCTACATATTCTTGAGCCTCTCTCAATGTTTGCTCAGCTGCCCTGTTTCTCCTCTTCTCACTAATAGGAATATGAGGCTGAGGAATTATTTGTTCCTCTATCTGATCATCCTACTTATTCTACTCTCCAGCTTGCGTGACTGAAGTTTGAGAAATTTGTGTTACCTCAACTGTGGGTGAGTGTTCCTCCTTATTCATCAAGTTGTTTGACTTTTGAAGAGCCCTTTCTTCCTCAAACTTCACATCTTTGCGAACCATTGTTTTCCTGAGAGTAGGAATGTAAATCCGATAATCCTTAGAAGTTTCACTATACCCAACAAGGATACCCTTCTCTGCAGTAGGTTCCAACTTGGTTCTCTTCTCAATAGGAATGTGACAATACACAAGGCATCCAAAGATGCGAATGTGTCCCAAATCTGGTTTCTTACCGGTGAACGCCTCTTCTGGAGTCAATTTGCCCAACACTTTTAGGGCTCCTATTTTGCAAATAAACAGTTGTGTTACAAGCTTCTGCCCATAAGAACCAAGGCAGATCCTGATCATGAAGCATGGCCTTGGCTGCTCCAATGATAGCTCTATTCTTTTGTTCAGCAACTCCATTCTTTTGAGGGTTGTACGGAACTGTCAACTCTTTCTTGATACCTTCCTGAGCACAAAAATCTTTGAAAGCATTCGAGGTATACTTGCCTTCATTATCAAACCTCAGTATCTTGATCTTCTTCCCAGTTTGGTTCTCCACAAGAGCCTTAAACTCTTTGAACCTATTGAAGACCTCATCTTTATTCTTCATAAAATATATCCACATCTTCCTAGAGAAATCATCAATGAAGGTAACACAATACTCATATCCATTCAAGGATGTTGTTGACATGGGCCCACACACATCTGAATGTACAAGAACCAAAATCCCTTTAGATTTAATGTCGCTACTTGGAAAATTGGTCTTGGCATATTTCCCAAGAGCACAACCTTTGCACACCTCATGCTTTTCTTTCTTCATCTCAGGCAGCCCTGTTACTATTTCCTTAAGAATATTAAGTGCTCCATGGTGAAGGTGAGCCATCCTCCTGTGCCACAATTCTGCTATCCCTTTACAACTACTAACCAACGCATGTGCTGGCTCAAACTGTAACCGAAACAAGCTGCCATGCCTGACACCAATCACTTTTGCAATCTTGGAATCTTTGGGACGAATATAGACTTTTCCCCTCTCAAAGGTCATGATGTAACCCTTGTCTTCCAAAGCAGAAACTGAGATTAAATTTTTTGTCATGCCAAGGACATACAACACATCCTCCACCAACAAAGGTTTTCCAGACTCCCTCTGAAACTTGACAGTGCCAATACCAGTTGCATGGTACTTGGCATTGTCTCTAAGCTCAATATAGAAATCCAGCTTCTTCTCCTCCAACTCGGTGAAACATTCTCTGAATCCCGTCATGTGGCGAGAAGCCCCACTGTTAATATACTATACCCTATTGGCAATTGAACTTGAGAGACAGGCAATGAGTGCAAACTCATTCTCAAATTGTGATGCAAACTCGTCCACCTCTGTTGTAGCAAAAAATTGCTTCTTCTGCTTGTCCTTATTTTTCTTATTTGGATATTGACTGGCATAGTGACCCATCTGATGGCAGCAAAAGCATTTAATCTTGCTCAAATCTTTCTTCTTCCCACTCTTGGAAGAAGAACCTTCTGATTGCTCTTTATTGGACTTCTTCTTACCCTTGCTTGCAAGAGCAAGATTTTCTTCATCTTGACCCTTCTTCGTCTGATCTCCTCGATGAGCACCTTCACGGATCTCCTCCTGAACAAAATCATCCCAAAGTCTTGCCCAATCAGGTAGCCGATCTCTGCCGACAACACACTTGACAAACACTTCCCAGTGCTTTGAAAAACCATTCAAGGCTATAAGCACCAACTCATCTTCTTTAATCATCTCTCCAATAGCAACAAGCTCATCCCTAACCTATGTCAGCTTGAATAGGTAGGAGGTCACACTCTCGCCTTTGGACATCTTGGTATTATGCAATTTTTCCTTGAGCATCATCTTATGACTTTGATAGTCGCTCTAATAAAGTTTTGTGAGTGTATCCCACATCTCCTTGGCAGTGTCTTTCCCCGATAAATGAGGAATTAAATGATCTCTTACTCCATCCAGGATAATCCTCTAAGTCTTGGCCTCTTTGACTTCATGCAAATCTAAGGCAACAGAATCATTTGTTGGTGGAGTCACTTTTGTGCTAGCATAGATCCACAGCCTATTCTCCTTGAGAACAGATGTAATCCGAACCTTCCACTGTAGGAGAACAGATGTAATCTGAACCTTCCAAGTGCTGCAAGAATTTAGACACACCCTCGAACCTGTCCTCATATCGAACACTGGTTGCCATAGCCATAAAAGAATTGGAGACAATTTTTTTTTTTTCTTGAAATCTGTGTCACAAATCTTGGCTTCGTATTTAGAGTTTAGCACTCTGATACCATATTAATTTCTTATAACAAATAAATTAATAAATTCACAGAAAAGAAATCTGATTTATAACAATTAATACGCTAGATTAAATAACAACTAATAACAGTAGAAGCAAAAATAATAAGAAGTCAAATATAAAAAGACAATAACACAGAATTACCCAGGAAACCCCAATGCGGAGAAAAACTGCAAATGTTGGATCTTCTATTTAGTCTAACAGCAAACTTTTCTTTCGAAAATACAATATATGTTTGCTACAGCAATCTTACATATATAGAGCCTAGCTGCTTTACTTAGCTTTATATAGAATCTTTCCTTGATTTCTTTGGCTTTAATTACACATAAAATCACTCTTGGATTTATCTTATCCTCACAAACTCGAAAACATTCTATTAAATAATAAAAATCATGTTGTTGCTAAAAATCCAACTCGAATTGTTTTAAAGCATATCTAATCTTGAGTTGCTTTAAAGTGATTTAAAGCATATCCAACTCAAGCTACTTTAAAACAAATCCATATCCCACCTTTCGAGCTACAAAAAATCAACAATCATAAGATACTATGTAGAGAAATATGCAGGACAGGGGACTTGTTTGCTGGGCAAGACTCTGAGGAGAGAGCTTTGATTGAACAATGGCTTGAAGTTGAAGGACAGAACTTTAGTCCTCATGCTTATGCATTAGTTTATCAGCTGCTCTTTGCCCCAAGGATTAATGTGCCTCAGGACAAGGCATTGATTGAGAGCAGTGCCCAAAAGTTGGGGGAAGTGTTAGATGTGTATGAAGAGAGGCTGTCAAAGAGCAAGTACTTGGCAGTGAACTTTTACAGCCTTGCTGACCTGTCGCATCTTCCATTTACTAAGTATATAGTGAATGCTAGTGATAAAAGATATCTGATTAGGAATAGGAAACATGTGAATGAATGGTGGGAAGATATTTCCTGCAGACCTACATGGAAGAAGGTTTTTGCTATGCGAAACCATGGATAATGTGGCTGAGATTTCAAAATTTTACTGTGTTCTTCCAAAATAATAAAACCCTGTACTTTGTAGATGGTGGAATGTTATCTCTCATGTTTCAAAGATTAACATCTTTTACAGTTTTGGATTAGAAGTATCTTTTCACACAGACCTATGATGTGTTGGTTGTAAATCATTGCCATATTTAATTTATATGCATGTTAATTATTCTCCTTAAAAATGACATTAATCAAATGAAAAAAAGACATTTACTCTTACCATTTTGGCAGAGTATGCTTAATTCCTCTTTAACAGTTGTTTCCCTTTCCTCTGATGTCTCGTGGTCTTATTCATCTTTAAATATTCATCATTCTCATGCAACTGTTAAATTATATTCTATATTTTTCTGGTTTTATTTCTAGCAGGAGAATTTTGATTTCTATTTGGGCAATATGCCTCCTTTGAGTCCTCAAACAGATGGTGTAGGAGGGTTGAACTCATTTATGTAATCAATTCCCTTAATAATCAGGCTGACCATCACACTAAAGAAAGCCTAAAGAAATATGGAGGAGACACATAAATGAATATCATGATTGTATTACAGATTATCAAGATTTTTAATAAGCTTAAACAAGTGAATGCTTTCTAATCTGCTAGCAAGAAAACTACTTTAACACTTGCCCCTTTGCAAGTATAATGGTTGACAAGAACATCATAGAAGCCACGAGAGAATTACTTATTGATGCAGTAGGGTGCTAATTTAACCAGTAATTAGATACTCTGGCCAACTAACTAGTAATCAGTCAATAGTTAATTGGGCTACAAGTTGTTAGATTAAAAGTATCTAATGGTATTGTCTAAAATTATAAAAAAAAAATAGTGTACAGGATGGTGTACATGCACTAAGAGCTCTATGAGCAACTTTGATGAATGGAATTATAAATTTAGATTATTTTAATTTCATTTTTGAATATTGAATTAGTGTATAGGAGTGAGGATTTAGTAGTTGAGTATCATAATTTTATGTCTTTTCAAATTATAGATGGCAATTTTGAATCAGTCTCAATATTTTATAGGATTTTATTTGGCAAATCCCTTGCTTATAATTAGAGTTTTAGGTTTACATTATCAAATATGATGCCACATCACCATACTTTTTGTCAAAGTGTCCAAAAAGACCCCCAAAAAAAGGTAGATTAATAGTTGTGCATTAAGTCATGTTTTGTTGTTGTACCAATATGACATCACATGTTTTGTTTATTTTCAAATCTGAAAAAATAAATTTCATTTCATAATGGATGGTCTAAACAACACTAACAATATTAAAGTCACAATTATGACTATAATATTATTAAAAGTCTTGAGCATTAAATCAACAATTACTTTCACAATTATCAATATGTGCAACTATTAGATCCTCTTCCCTACTATTAATTACATAGATTCCAATTTGTAACCACAGAAATTTAAAGAGAGGTGAGGAATTTGTAAACATATTTGTCATAAAACAAATCGACTGTCATTGTTAGTGGTTTGAAGTGGTATCTATTTCACACAAAATTCTATGAACTCATATGTTTTTCATTACATTATTTCACTTTATTGAGAAAATTGTAACTTGTCATCTACTTTTTTCTTACACACAATATTGTTTATGAGCCCATGTTAAAAACATACATTATAGAGGATTTTAAATCATCACTAGAGATTTTCCAATCAACATTTCAATATAAGTCAAGCAAAGTTACCATTCTT